>MDKH01226080.1:0-40291 GCA_005239495.1 Nicotiana undulata | reverse complement strand
GTGGGTAGGTAGTTCGAGATTCAGAAGTGATTTGGCCAGTTCAGGAACACTTGGTTCCTGAAGCTAGCCTATTTGGAAATTTTTTGTTCCGAGCATCATTTTTAGCAAACGACCTCGGAATCGAGTTCTGACAGCTCCAGCAGCTCCGGATGATGATTTCGGACTTGGGAGTGTGTTCGCCTCGGGTTTCTGATGACCCGGGAGTATTTCGGCACCTGAATTGGAATTCAGGATTTCATATGATTTGGAATTCAGCCTGGAATTGGACCTCGTGATATCATGGTCCGAATGGAATTCCGGAACTGGCAATAGTTCCGTATAGTCATTTATGACTTGTCCGCAAAATTTGGGGTCATTCCGAGAAATATAGACCCGTTCGGCATATCAGTGAGCCATTTGAATTTTCTTGAAATCCTATGTTTGAAACTAACTGGTTTTGGAGAGTGATTTATAGTTTGGATGATGTTTTTAGTGTTCTGGGAGCTCGAGCAAGTCCTTCATGTGATTTGGGACTTGTTGGTATAATTTGTCGAGGGCTCGGGTGGGCCCAGGGGTCCCCCGGACCCCAATCAGGGTCAAAAACCAGTAGTTGCACAGCTGTTGGGAAATCTTCTGGTGTGACCGCACCTGCGGTCCATGAGCCGCAGGCGCGAGGCTTGCACCAGCGGCCTTCCCATCACAGGCGCGGCTCCAGCCGCAGGAGCGGCCTTGTTCTCGCAGGCGCGGCTCCGCAGGGGCGGACCAGGCTCCGCAGGTGCGAGCATTCCCCAGGGCCCAGGCCATCGCAGGCGCGACCAATTTCACGCAGGTGCGAGTCCGCACCTGCGATCCAAAGTCCGCAAGAGCGAGAATTCCCCCTAGTGCCCAGGCCTTTTCCGCAGGAGCGACCCTTTTTTCGCAGGTGCGAGTCCACACTTGCGATCTAAAAGTCGCAGGTGCGGAAACTGCTGGCCAGTCCTATAAAAAGCCCATTTCATGAATTTCTTCACAAAACACAATTTTTCCTCCATTGTTGCACTCCCCAAGAGCTCCAGAGCAGTGATTTTGGCCTAATTACTCAGGTAAGTAATTCTTTGGCCTCCGCATGTTAAATTCTTCAATTCTTTGGGAATTTCCTCTTCCAAATTCATAGAAATTCATAAGAAATATTTGGGGAGAATAGAGGGTTTTGAGGAAAATGAGAATTCTGATTTTAGGGCCATTGTAGGATGATTAATTGAGTTAATCTTGATCCTTAGGCGACGTATAGCGCATTTCTTCAAGAGTTATAATTTTTCGGTGTCACCCCATACGGTGAGCTGTCTTCTTGGCGTCATCCTGACAGCACCTCTGGAGCCTTCTAGTTTCAATTTTTTGTATATATATTTCAGTTGTTGTATCTATGTAGCCGCCCATTGACATTGTGACACTAGTTCTGGCACACACTTGTTGTAGTTATGTTGGTAATTTGGGGTTGTATATATTGGGCCTAGCTGTGGCTCAGCTTGTTTCTATGGCCTTACCCCATACCGATGATTATATTCCGCACTTTTATTGTTATAGTTGTACGTTGGCTTGCCTAACCTCGCCGTTAGATGCCATCACGACCTGAACCGGTTTTGGGTCGTGACAAGTGTGATTCTTAGGTGTGGGGGTGTTATCTATGCATGCATGTACCAACAAAGTTGTGGGAAAGTTGTTGAGATCTACATGGCAGATATTGAGTTGTGGGATGAAGGAATCCACCATAAGAGGACCTTGAAATCATAATGGCCACCTAGTGTTTGATAAAATACTCAAAAGAGCTAAGACCCCGAGTATCTTCCTAATTGCGTTACAATTTTGCTATGTTTTAAATAGATCAAGGTTGCTAAGATTTCCAGATCATTGTAGTACTTAAGGGATATCAAAGCGAGGTATTTTGGCTAAACTCATCTTATAGAATCGAAGCTCATGATGTCCTCATAAGTCGTAGTTATGATTGGCTCAAGCTCTTATGTCTCACGTTCTGAGTTGTTCCATATAAATTTGACTATTCCGAATAAACTCGTGTCGAAATATGTATGTCCAAAATGTATTCCGAATGCTCTTATCATATTGTGTTATCATTTGAGATTGTATATAAATGTGACTATAAGGCCCCGAAAAATTTTGCTAAGTAATTTAAGATTTCGTGGTGCCAAGTAGGCTAATTATAATATTTTATGTGCTATCAATATGATGGACATCAATTGGATATGGTAATAACTGTATAAGTCATACAATAAGTAATGTGGGGTCCTAGGAGAGGCCTAAGTCTAAGTCAAGTTGGAAAATTACATAATATACTAAATTTCCAAATGAGTTCGCACAAGTCCACACTTTGGACGAGCATATAAAAATGTATATAAGGTGTTATGTGATGAACAACCTAATGAAAGATCTTCGAGTCTAGTTTTTAACGCTTCAAACCGTTCTTCATTTGGACACTCCTACAAAATGTTATGATCAAATCACCAAAGGCTGGAATAATGCAATTCTGCGGCCATTCTGCGACCATTATGCGATCGCATAAATGCGACCGCAAAATGGTCGCAAACCTGTCCAGTGAAGCCCAGTTCTAGTCACCAATTTTGTGATCCATTCTGCAACCCACATACCTTTTCTGCGGTCCATTATGCGATCGCAAACCCGATTTCGGAGGTTTCTTTATCCTATTTTCATAACTCGACCCCATTTTGATAAATATGCTTTGGGGCTTCATTTGAGTCTATTTTCTAGTGAATCTAGAGAGAGGTGAGAGGATTTTAGAGAGGGAATGAGGAACCTAACATCCTAATGTGATGACCCAAAAGGTCATCCTGTGTAAATTTAGCTAAAACGGTTTTTCGAGGCCCCGAGAGCCTCCGTTAATCTTACCTCAATGTGCGTGCGCAACTCGGGCGTGTAGCCAGGAAGCCTTTATGTGGAAACTTGATAAAAAGTTGAATTTAGGGTAATTAATTGATTGAAGTTGACTTCGGTCAACATTTTTGGTAAACGGACCCGGACCCGTGATTTGACGGTCCCGGAGGGTCCGTAGGAAAATATGGGACTTGGGCGCATGCCCGGATCGAATTCTGAGGTCCCAAGTCCGAGAAGTGAATTTTTAAAGAAAATTATTTTCTGAAAATAATAAAGACTTTTGGAAATAGAATTTGATTTGAAACCTGTGTTACCGGGCCCGTATTACGGTTTCGGAGTCCGGAATAGGTCCAATATGTGTTATTTGAGTTATCTGTGAAATTTGGTAAGGAACGGACTTGAGTTGACGTGTTTCGGAAAAAAAATGGGAAATTGAGAGTTAATGAAGTTTTGAGAAAATTATAAAGAAATAAGGAATTTCCTTAAATTTGAAATTTGGTTTGGGACGTGATTTTATGCTATCAAAGTCCGAATGTGATTCCGAGACTGGGAATGGTTCCGTTATGTCATTTACGACTTGTCTGCAAAATTTGATGTCATTACGAGTTGTATAGGTCGGTCCGACACATTTTTGTAGAAATCAAGAACTTGAAGTTTCCTAAGTTATGGTTTTAGGGGTTTGGGGAGTGATTTTTAGATTTAGCGTTGTTTTGGGTGTTATGAAGGCTCGAGCGAATCCGTATTATGATTTAGGACTTGTTGGTATATTTGGACGGGGGCTCAGGTGGGCCCCGGTGCCTCCCGGACACCTAACGGGGCTAAAAACCAGCTAAAATAGTTGCTGGTGTAACCGCAGGTGCGGTTACCCAACCGCAGGTGCGGGATCGCTCCTGTAGTCCCAAGCATCGCAGGTGCGACCCCAGGTGAGGTCCCCCATTCTTGCAGGTGTGGACAAAGGTCTGCAGGAGCGGAACCGCAAGTGCGGTAATCCCTCCGCAGGTGCGACCCCGACCCCACTCATCTAGTTTCGCAGGTGCGAGCCCCAACTCACAGGAGCGAGACCGCAGGTGCGGTCCTCGAGCCGCAGGTGCAGAACCCCTGTAGGCTAGGCAGTTTATATTCTTCAAAACTCGGAATTTCACCCCTCTCATTCATTTTCCACCACCATTAGAGACCCTTGAGCTTTGGAAGAACACACCACGACCTAGCTACTGTTAAGGTAAGTTAATTCCTTCCTAATACTAGTTCCATGCATGAATTATTCATAGGGTTTACTACTAAATTAATGGAAAATCAAGAATTGGATAGTAAATTTAGGGTTCTTGAAAAATTGGCGTATTGTCCGTTTAATGCTATGAATTCAAGTAGAAACTTCATATTAATGCTCCTTAGGTTATGGGTGAGTGATTCCTCCGAGAATTTTCGGGATTCGAGCATGCGGGCCCGGGGTCGAATTTTGGTATTCTTTGTAAAATGATAGAAAATGTATAATTAGGCTTTGGAATTGGTCTATTGAGTAATTATTGATATTGGTAAATCAATTATGTCTAGATATTATCGATTCAGAGTTGAATTCGAGAGGAAAGGCTGTGATTGAGGCTTGACTTGCATTTTTTGGAGCTGAGGTAAGTGTTTGGCCTAACCTTAGCTTGAGGGAATAGGTATAGAGTCTTATTTGCTATGTGTAATTCATGTCCAACGTATAGGTGAGGTGACGAGTACCTATATGTTGCGGTGAAGCATGCCCGTGGGTCAATTGTGATGAATCATGCCGTGTTCTTAACATTTTTTGTACTATGAGTAATTGGTGATTTAGAAGTGATACATTGACGTCGTTTCATGACGTGGGAAGTTATCGAATTATTTGCTCAGTTGAGGCTTTTACTGTTGAAATTGTATTTCTAAGCAAGTTTGGTTATAGCTGAGTCCCTTGCCGGGATGATAGAATTTTATTAAGAATTTTTGTACACTTGATATTTCTTATTGTTAGTTTCACATTATATTGTTGTTTCTTTATTATTTATCGCATGAGGGGACATGCCGTGCTAATTTTTTATTATTTATCGCACGAGGGGACATGCCGTGTTTATTTTTTATTATTTATCGCATGAGGGGACATGCCGTGCTGATTGTTTATTATTTATCGCACGAGGGGACATATCGTGCTGACTGTTTATTATTTATCGCACGAGAGGACATTTCGTGCCGATTGTTTATTATTTATTGCACGAGGGGACATTTCGTGCCGAGTGGTTGTTATTTATGCACGAGGGGACATTCTGTGCCGAGTGATTGTGAGACTATGCACGAGGGGACATTCCGTGCCTGTTGTTGTTCATTACCTGTTCTGAGATGTTAAATTCCTGCTTTTACTTTCCCATCTCAGTTATCACCCTGTTCTACTGCGTTAGTATCTGTTGCCCCTTTTATCCCCAACATGTTCTCCCCGTATCTTCTTCTACTTGTTTATTTCCGTCGATATTTCTCATGTTATTATATAGAATTGCACAGGTATGTATATTGTTGTCGGTCCTAGCCTCGTCACTGCTTCGCCGAGGTTAGGATCGGCACTTACTCAGTACATGGGGTCGGTTGTACTGATGCTACACCTTCACTTCTTCATGTTGTGCAGACTACGCAGCCGGACCCAGTGGACACTGACGGAGGGAGCATTCCATCAGTCCATTGAGGAGACATCGAGGTAGACCCACAGACGTTCGTAGGCCTTGGCTTTGCCTTCTACCCTTCTGTTTCAGTTCTGTCTTATTCTATAGTTTCAAAGATAGTCATATGTACTTATTTTCAGACCATTGTATTTAGTAATCTCATAGACAGTTCGTGAGTATGTGACACCAGTTCTGGGTTATATTACGGGTTTCTATTTTTCGACGCTTGCTATGTTAATTTGAACTTAGTTGACTCTATTATTGTTGATCACCGTTGGCTTAATTATCTGGTTCATTTGAGTTGTTAATGAGTTTTTTCAGTTCAAACGTTAGCTTGTCTAGCGGATTCAACGTTAGACGCAGTCATGGCCCGAAGGTGGGATTTCGAGTCGTGACAAGTTGGTATCAGAGCTCTAGGTTGCTTAGGTCTCACAACTTATGGACAAACTTGGTAGAGTCTGAGGGATCGGTACAGAGACATCTGTACTTATCCCCCAGAGGCTGCAAAGTTAGGAATAACTTCACATCTTTCATTCTCTGTCGTGCCAATTGAATTCTAAATACTAATTGAGTCTCTAATTACTCTCTCGTAGATGGCGAGGACGCGTGCTTCCTCATCGACCGACCAACAGCCTGATCCTCCTATTGTAGCTCCTACGAGGGGCCGAGGCCGAGGCCGTGCTAGAGGCCGAGGCAGAGCTGGAGAAGCAGCTCCAGTTAAGGACCCACAGGTAGACTATGCCGGTATGGTTCCTGCTCAGACAGTCCTAGTTGGACCAGCTCAGGTCCCAGAATGGTTCATTGCTAACCCGGTGCTTCAGGATGCTCTAGTCCGCTTAGTGGGACTCATGGAGAGTGTGGCTCAGGCCGGTCTTCTTCCTACTACACTAGCTGTATCTCAAGATGGGAGAGGGACCCAGACTCCTGCTATTCACATGCCAGAGCAGTTTGCCACTCAGTTCCAGACTCCGGCACCTCAGACAGCCGGAGTAGTTCAGCCGGGTATTGTGGCACCCGCCGTTGAGGGAGCAGCTATGTCAGTAGATGCTCTATGGATATTGGATAGATTCACCAAGTTATTCCCTACTACATTTACTGGTGTACCATCAAAGGACCCCCAGGATTACTTGGACAACTGTTATGAGGTTCTTCGGAACATGGGCATTGTGGAGTCCAATGGATTCGATTTTGCTACTTTTCGTCTTTCGGGTTCCGCTAAGACTTGGTGGAGAGACTATTGCTTGCCCAGGCTAGCTGGGTCTGCACCTTTGACTTGGGCTCAGTTCTCCGAGTTATTCTTGGGGAAGTTTCTTCCAGTTACTCAGAGAGAGGATCTTCAGAGGCAGTTTGAGCGTCTCCAGCACGGCCCCACGTCCGTCACTCAGTACGAGACCAGGTTCATTACTCTATCCAAGCATGCTATTATGATACTCCCCACTGATCGGGAGAGGGTTTAGAGATTTATTGAGGGTCTGGATCAGCCTATCAGACTTTAGATGGCCAGGGAGACAGGTACTGATATCTCCTTTCAGGATGCAGCCGATGTGGCCAGACGCATTGAGATGGTATTATCCCAGGGTGGTGGTCAGGGGTCTGACAAGAGACCTCGTCACTTCGGCTGTTTCAGTGGTGCCTCATCTGGAGGCAGGGATTCATTTGGCAGAGGTCATCCCCCTAGGCCTTATTAGTCGGCACTCCAGGTATCCCGCAGTGCATCATCAGCTCCCATTAGTGCACCGCCAATTCAGAGTCTTTAGGGTGGTCATTCTGGCCGTTAGGGACAGTTCCAGGGTCAGTATTCGCATCAACCGAAGACTTGCTACACTTGCGGTGGTTCGGGGCACATCTTCAGGTTCTGCCCCTGAGGTTTTGGTGGGTCTCAGTATTAGGGTTCCTGTGCCATGGTTTCCGCGTCAGGTGCACCCCCACCCCCTCAACCAGCTAAGGCTGGTGGTCGTGGTGCCAGAGGTGGAGGTCAGACTCATAGAGGTGGAGAGCATGACACGAGAGGTATAGGTCAGGCTATAGTATGTCGACCCAGTGCTGTTGAGGCTGGAGGGGCTCAGCCCCGGTGTTATGCTTTTCCTGCTAAGCCTGACGCTGAGGCTTCTGATGCAGTTATTACAGGTACGGTTTCAGTTTGCAGCCGAGAGGCTTCTGTGATGACCCAAAAGGTCATCTTATGTAAATTTAAGTATGACTGTGTTCCGAGGCCCCGAAAGCCTCCGTTAATCTCACCTCGATATGCGTACGCAGCCCGGGCGCGTAGCCGGGAAGCCTTTATGTGGAAACTTGATAAAGAGTTGAATTTATGATAATTAATTGGATAAAGTTGACTTTGGTCAACATTTTTGGTTAGGACTTGTTGGTATATTTGGACGGGGGCTCGGGTGGGCCTAGGTGCCTCCCGGACACCACCTGAGGCCATAAACCAGCAGAAAATGCAGCTGGTGCACCTGATCTAGTGTGACCGCAGGTGCGGTTGCCCAGCCGCAGGTGCGAAGGTTCCGCAGGTGCGGTTCCTCTTCCACAGGTGCGGTTCCTCTTCCACAGGAGCGGAACCGCAGGTGCGGCCTCCAGCTCCGCAGGTGCTACCCCAACCCCTCTTGCCCAATTCCGTGGGTGCGAGCCCCAACTCGCAGGTGCGAACCTCGAGCTGCAGGTGCGGAACCCCTGTAGACCAGGCAGTAAAATTACATTTAAAACATGGGATTGAGTCATTTCTTCCATTTTCCATCTTCTTCCTTGTGTTATTTGGGAGCTTCCAAGAGGGCCTTCAACCTAGTACTTGAGGTAAGTAAATTACCCTATCTAACACTAGTTTCAAACATTAATTCCTAGTTAAATTCCCTACTAAATTATCTAAAGTCATAGAATTAGGTAGTAATTTAAGGGTTCTTGAGGATTTTGTGATTTTCCAATTTAGGCCATGAATTCAAGTAGAAATCACACCTTAATGATCCTTAGACTGTGAGCGAGTGCCCTTCGAGAATTTTCGGAATTTGAACATGCGGTACCGGGGTTGGAATTTGGGAATTCTTTAAGAATAGTGATTTTATTGAATAGCTAGGATAATTTCCCCCATTGTGCATGCAATTGTATACCTTTTTACTAGTTGCGAGTCCTCGGGTGTAGAGTTCGGAGTTTCAGGCGCAAGTGTGGTCCCAGGGGTAGATTCGACACGAGGTGAGTCTCCTTTCTAACCTTGTAAGAGGGAATTTTCCCCATAGGTGATGTATATGCTATGTGTAAATTGTTTAGGGGCTACGTACGCACCAAGTGATGAGAGTCCGTACGTAGCGGCTATCATTGTTATGTCCGGGTAGTTAGGGCCACATCATGACTTATATATTTCCTCGTAATGCCTTATATGCTTCCCCGTAATGCCTTATATGCTTCTTGCAATGCTTTATATGATTCATTGTGACGCCAAATGTACTATGAAATTATGTTTTGTATAGTAGTGTTCCTCTGAGCCTTTATGGAAAATTGTTGAATGGAAAAGAATTTGTTACGGAAAGTAAGTATTATAAGATATTGGGATCAGGCCGTACGCCACGACAGAGTTGAAAAGTATTTGTAATATATTTGGGATCGGGCCGTACACCACGACAGAGTTGAAAAGTATTTGTAATATATATAGGATTGGGCCGTACGCCACGACAAAGTAGAACAGTATTTGAAATATATATGGGATCGGGCCGTACTCTACGACAGAGTTGAAAAGTATTTGTGATATATATGGGATCAGGCCGTATGCCACGGCGAGTGTAGAAGGTACCTTATGGGATCAGGCCATACGCCACGGCGGATCTATGATTTGGTGATTATGGTTTCATTTCGGTGGTCTTACCCTTGAAAGTGCATTATTGCTTAATTCAGTAGTAGTTTGGATTTTTGCTCTTGATATGTACTTGTTGCTTATTTCCTGACATGCCTACTGTATTTCATTATATTTTATCATATGTTCTTACTGTTGGACCTTAGTGAGTATCGAGTCGACCTCTCGTCACTACTTCTTCGAGGTTAGGCGGGATACTCACTGGGTACATATTTATTTAATATGTACTCATGTTGCACTTCTGTACTTAACTGTACAGGTTCTGAGGCCGGTGCTTCTGGTTATTGTACTGGAGATAGACCCTGAGCTTATGGACTTGACTTCACGGTGAGCTGCTTCCCCTGGCGATTCCCAGCAGCACCATGGAGTTTTCACTTACTTTTGTTATTTTCCCCGTCTATTTCATCCAGACTGTGGATTTGTATATATATTACTTTTCTATGTATATTCCATTAGTATGCCCATGACACTCGTGACACTAGTTCCTGGCACACGCGTAGTTTATATTTTGGGTTTTGGGTTGTATAGGCATACATATGCTTTGTTTTGGCCATGTAGTGTTATGCTTTTATTTTCATATCAAGTTATCATCATGTTTAACTGTTTAAAATTTATAAATATTGACTTGTTTAATCAAATGGGAAGGGTAACACTTAGTGTAATTCATATTGGCTTGCCGAACCCCGTCGTTGGGCGCCATCACGACCTGGATTAGGATTCTGAGTCGTGACAGCTTCGGTGTTATTTTATCCGGGTTCTACATTCTCCTATGTGTCTTCGTATGTTTCCTCTTATCTGAGTATGCCCCGTGATTCCTTGAGTACTGTTGTGCATGTGTCTACACCGGTAGGTGATTCCATAGTAGTAAATCGAGTCTACTGTGCTTGCTTAGTAGTTATTGGTGGTATGGAGACTCGGGTTGATCTTTTGCTTCTGGATATGGTTGACTTTGATGTTATATTGGGGATGGATTGGCTATCCCCCTATGATGCTATTCTGGACTGTCATGCCAAGACAGTGACCTTGGCCTTGCCAGGTGTGCCTCGTTTGGAGTGGAGGGGGACTCCTAGTCATTCTTCTGGTAGAGTTATTTCATATATGAAGGCTCGACGCATGGTCGAGAAGGGTTGTTTGGCTTATTTAGCCTATGTTCATGATTCTAGTGCCGAGGTTCCTTCTATGGAGTCCGTGCCCGTGGTTCGTGAGTTCCCTGAGGTATTCCCTGCTGACCTGCCGGGTATGCCACCCGACAGGGATATTGACTTTTGTATTGAGGTGGCTCAGAGCACTCATCCCATTTCTATTCCGCCGTATCGTATGGCCCCGCCAGAGTTGAAGGAATTGAAGGAGCAGTTGTAGGATTTGTTAGATAAAGGCTTCATTAGGCCTAGTGTTTCTCCTTGGGGTGCTCCAGTGTTGTTCGTTAAGAAGAAAGATGGCTCAATGAGGATGTGTATTGACTACCGGCAGTTGAATAAGGTTACTCAGCTAAAGGCAAGAACTGGTCCCATGAACCACCAAAGTCAATAACACAAGCCCGCAACATATCCTCCAAAATCTGAATAGTCCGCTCGGACTGACCGTCCGTCTGAGGATGGAATGCTGTGCTCAAATCAATCTACGTACCCAACTCTCAATGAAATACTCTCCAGAAATGGGAGGTAAATTGAGTACCCCTGTCTAATATAATGGATAAGGGCACCATGCAATCAAACAATCTCTCTCATATATATCTTTGCCAACTTCTCCGCCGGATATGAAACTGATACCGGAATGAAGTGCGCTGACTTGGTCAGCCTATCCACTGCAACCCAAACCGCATCAAACATCCTCTGAGTCCGTGGGAGTCCAACTACAAAGTCCATGGTGACACACTCCCACTTCCACCCAGGAAGCTGAATCTGCTGCATCAAACCACCAGGTCTCTGGTGCTCGTACTTAACCTGCTGACAGTTCAAGCACCGAGCTACATAAGCTACAATATCATTTTTCATCCTCCGCCACCAATAATGCTGCCGCAAGTCCTGGTACATCTTTGCGGCGCCTGGATGAATGGAATACCGGGAACTATGGGCCTCCTGTAGTATCAACTCACGAATACCATCAAGATCAGGTACACAAATACGGCCCTGCATCTGCAGAACTCCCTCATCATCAACCGTAACATGCTTGGCACCTTCGTGCCGGACTGTATCTTTAAGAACACATAAATGACGATCATCATACTGCCTGGCTCAAATACGGTCATACAATGAAGAACGGGCCACGGCATGGGCCAACACACTGCCAGTCTCAGAAACCTCCAACCTCACAAATCGGTTGGCTAAAGCCTGAACATCCAAAGCAAGAGGTCGCTCTCCGACTGATAAATAAGCTAGGCTGCCCATACTGACTGAGTTCCGTCTTAAAGCATCGGCCACCACATTGGCCTTTCCCGGATGGTAAAGAATAGTAATATCATAATCCTTCAGTAACTCTAACCACCTTCTCTGCCTCATGTTCAACTCATTTTTCCTGAATAAATACTATAAACTATTATGATCCGTAAACACCTCACAAGGCCCACCATACAAGTAATGCCTCCAATCTTCAATGCATGAACAATAGCTGCAAGCTCCAGATCATGAACTGGATAGTTCTTCTCATGAATCTTCAACTGACGAGAAACATAGGCTATAACTTTCCATCCTACATCAACACTGCACCAAGCCCAACCCGTGATGCATCACAATACACGGTATACGATCCTGAACCTGTGGGCAAAACTAACACTGGTGCCGTGGTCAAGGCCGCCTTGAGATTCTGAAAGCTTGCCTCACACTCATCCGACCACCTGAACTGGGCACACTTCTGGGTCAATCTGGTCATCGGGGTTGCGATAGATGAAAAGCCCTCCACAAATCGACGATAATAACCTGCTAAGCCCAAGAAACTCCGAATCTCTATAGCTGAAGTGGGCCTAAGCCAATCTCTGACTGCTAAAATCCTCTTGGGATCTACCTGAATACCCTCTGATGAAACCACGTGGCCTAGAAATGCAACTGAACTCAACCAAAACTCACACTTGGAGAATTTGGCATACAACTGACTATCCCTCAGAGTCTGGAGGACAACTCTAAGGTGCTACTCATGCTCCTCTCGGCTGCGAGAGTATATCAATATATCGTTAATGAAAATAATAACGAACGAGTCCAAATAAGGCTTGAACACTCGGTTCATCAACTCCATAAAAGCAGCGGGGGAATTTGTCAACTTGAATGACATCACCAAAAACTCATAATGCCCATAACGAGTGCGAAAGGCTGTCTTAGGAACATCTGAAGCCCTAATCCTCAGCTGATGGTAACCAAATCTCAATTCTATCTTGGAGAACACTGTAGCACCCTGAAGCTGGTCAAATAGATCATTAATCCTCGACAATGGATACTTATTCTTGATAGTAACCTTATTCACCTGCCGGTAGTCAATACACATCCTCATTGAGCCATCTTTCTTCTTAACGAACAACACTGGAGCACCCCAAGGAGAAACACTAGGCCTAATGAAGCCTTTATTCAACAACTCCTGCAACTGATCCTTCAATTCCTTCAACTCTGGAGAGGCCATACGATACGGCGGGATAGAAATGGGCTGAGTGCCCTGAACCACCTCGATACAAAAGTCAATATCCCTATCCGGTGGCATACCCGGCAGGTCATCAGGGAAAACCTCTGGGAACTCACGAACCACAGGTACATACTCCATAGAAGGAACCTCAGCACTAGAATCATGAACATAGGCCAAATAGGCCAAACAAGCCTTCTCGACCATACGCCGAGCCTTCATATAAGAAATAACTCTGCCAGAAGAATGGCTAGGAGTCCCTCTCCACTCCAAACGAGGTACTCATGGTAAGGCTAAGGTCACTGTCTTGGCATGACAGTCCAGAATAGCATGATAGGGAGATAGCCAATCCATCCCCAATATAACATCAAAGTCCACCATATCCAGAAGCAAACGATCAACATGAGTCTCAATACAACCAATAACTACTAAGCAAGCACGGTAGACTCGATTTACCACAACAGAATCAGCCACCCATGTAGACACATGCAAAGCAGTACTCAAGGAATCACGGGGCATACTCAAATAAGGGGCAAAATATGAAGACACATAGGAGAATGTAGAACCCGGATCAAATAACACCGAAGCCTCTCGGCTGAAAACTGACACCCTACCTGTAATAACTGCATCAGAAGCCTCAGCGTCAGGCCTGGCAGGAAAAGCATAGCACCGGGGCTGAGCCCCTCCAGCCTGAACATCACTGGGTTGACCTACTACGGCCTGACCTCTACCTATTGTGGCATGCCCTTCACCTCTATGAGTCTGACCTCCACCTCTGGCACCCCGACCACCCCTAGCTGGCTGAGGGGGCGAGGGTGCACTTGATGCGGGAACCATGGCATGGGAGCCCTGATACTAGGAACCACCAAAACCTCGGGGGCAAAACCTAGAAATATGCCCCATACCACCGCAAGTGTAGAAAGTCTTCGGCTGCTGAGAATACTGACCCTGGTACTGTCCCCGACGACCAGAATGACCACCCTGAAGACTCTGAATCGGTGGTGCACTGATGGGAGCTGATGATGCACTGTGGGATGATTGGAGTGCTGACTGATAAGGCATAGGGGGATGACCTCTGCCAAAGGAATCTCTGCCTCCAGATGAGGCACCACTGAAACGGCCGAAATGACGAGGTCTCTTGTCAGACCCCTGACCACCACCCTAGGATAATACCATATCAATGCGTCTGGCCATATCAGCTGCATCCTGGAAGGAGATATTAGTACCCATCTCCCTGGCCATCTGAAGTCTGATAGGCTGAACTAGACCCTCAATAAATCTCCGAACCTTCTCCCGATCAGTGGGAAGTATCATAAGTGCATGCCTGGCTAGAGTGACGAACCTGGTCTCGTACTGAGTGACGGACATAGATCCCTGCTGGAGGCACTCAAACTGCCTCCAAAGATCCTCTCGCTGAGTAATGGGAAGAAACTTCCCCAAGAATAGCTCGGAGAACTGAGCCTAAGTCAATGGTGTAGACCCAGCTGGTCTGGTCAGGCAATAGTCTCTCCACCAAGTCTTAGCGGAACCCGAAAGACGAAATATAGCAAAGTCAACTCCATTGGACTCCACAACGCCCATGTTCCAAAGAACCTCATAACAGCTGTCTAGATAACCCGGCTGAGCTACTCCAGCTGTCTGGGGGTGTGGATGACATGAGTCTGGGTCCCTCCCCCAGCCTGAGAACCAGCTGGTGCAGTAGGAAGAAAACCGACCTAAGCCACACTCTCCATGAGTCCCACTAAGCGGACTAGAGCATCCTGAAGCACCAAGGTAGCAATGAACCTCTCTGGGACCTGAACTGGTCCAACTAGGATTGTCTGAGCAGGAACCTCACCGGCATAGTCTACCTGTGGGCCCTCTACTGAGGCTGCTACTCTAGGTTGAACCCTGCCCCTGCCTCGGCCTCTAGAACGGCCTCGACCTCGACCCCTCGTGGGAGCTGCAATAGGAGGATCAGACTGCTGATCGGTCAATGAGGAAGCACGCATCCTCGCCATCTGCGAGAGAGTAGGATAGAGACTCAATTAGTATTTAGAATTCAAATGGCACGACAGGGAATGAAAGATATGAAGTTATTCCTAACTTTGCAGCATCTGGGAATAAGTACAGACGTCTCCGTACCGATCCCTCAGACTCTACCAAGTTTGTCCGTGAGTTGTGATACCTAAGCAACCTTGGGATCTGATACCAACTTGTCACGATCCAAAATCCCACCTTCAGGCCGTGATGGCGCCTAACGTTGAACCCGCTAGACAAGCCAACGTTGAACTAAGTAAAGTCATTAACAACTAAAATAAACAAGATAACTAAGGCATCGATGGTCAACAATATGAAGGTTAACTAAATTCAAAATAATATAGCAACTTCGTAATAAACCCATATACATATCCCAAAACTGGTGTCACATACTCACGAACTGTCTATGAGATTACTGAATACAATGGTCTGAAAATAAGTACACATGACTGTCTTTGAAACTATAAAATAAGACAGAACTGAAAGATAAGGGTAGAAGGTGACGCCAAGGCCCACGAATGTCTGCGGGTCTACCTCGAGGTCTCCTGAATAACTGGTGGAATGCACCTTTCGTTAGTGCCCACCGGGTCCGGTTGCGTGGTCTGCACAAACATAAAGAAGTGCAGATGTAGCATCAGTACAACCGACCCCATGTACTGAGTAAGGGCCGAGCCTAACCTTGGCGAAGTAGTGACGAGGCTAGGACCGACAACAATATACATAACTGAGCAATTCTATATAATAACAGGAAAATATCGACGGAAATAAACAAGTATAAACAAATACGGGGAGAACATGCTGGGGATAGAAGGGGAAACAAATACTAGTACAGTAGAACAGGGTGATAACTGAAATGTGAAAGTAAAAGCAAGAATTAACATCTCAGAAAAGGTAATGAACAACAACAGGCACTGCATGTCCCCTCGTGCATAGTCTCACAATCACTCGGCACGGAATGTCCCCTCGTGCATAAATAACAACCACTCGGCCGGAATGTCCCCTCATGCAATAAATAATAAACAATCGGCACGGAATGTCCTCTCGTGCAATAAATAATAAACAATCGGCACGACATGTCCCCTCGTGCGATAAATGATAAACAATCAGCACGACATGTCCCCTCGTGCGATAAATAATAAACAATCAGCACGGCATGTCCCCTCGTGCGATAAATGATAAACAAAACAATCAGCACGTCATGTCCCCTCGTGCGATAAATAATAAACAATCAGCACCGCATGTCCCCTCGTGCGATAAATAATAAACAATCAGCAATATAATGCGAAAACTAACAATAAGAAATCTCAAGTGTAGAAATACTCAACCAAATTCTATCATCCCGGCAAGGGATTCAGCTATAACCAAACTCGCTTAGAAATACAATTTCAACAGTAAAAGCCTCAACTGAACAATTAATCAATAATTTCCCACGTCATGAAACAACATCAATGTATCACTCCTAAATCACCAATTATTCATAGTACAGAGAATATCAAGAACACGGTACAATTCATCACAATTGACTCACGGGCATGCTTGACCGCAACATATAGGCACTCGTCACCTCGCCTATACGTTGGACATGAATTACACATAACAAACAAGACTCTATACCTATTCCCTCAAACGAAGGTTAGGCCAAACACTTACCTCGGCTCCAAAATGCAAGTCAAGCCTCAATCACAGCCTTTCCTCTCGAATCCAACTCCGAATTGATAATATCTAGACATAATTGAGTTATCAACATCAATAATTACTCAATAAACCAATTCCAGAGCCTAATTATACATTTTCTATTTTTCTTCCGAAAATACTAAAACTCGACCCCGGGCCCGCACACTCGAATCCCGAAAATTCTCGAAGGAATCACTCACCCATATCCTAAGGATCATAAATATGAAGTTTCCACTGGAATTCATAGCATTAATTGGACAATACGCGAATATCTCAAGAACCCTAAATTTACTACCCAATTCTTGATTTTCCATTAATTTTGTAGGTAATCCCATTAACTATTCATGCATGAAACTAATATTAGGAAGGAATTAACTTACCTTAACAATAGCTAGGTCGTGGTGTGTCCTTCCAAAGCTCACAAGTCTCTAATGGGGTTTTTGGTATGAAGGGAATGAGGAAATCTCGTGTATTGGCATTTAAAACAGTCTGGCCTACAGGGGTTCCGCACTTGCGGCCTTGGGACTGCACCTGCGGTCCCGCACCAGCGAGAAAAAGATCGCACCTGCAGAAAATGGCAAGGCAGGCTGGGGTCGCACTTGCGGAGCTGGAGACCGCACCTGCGGCTCCGCTCCTGTGGAAAAGGAACCGCACCTGCACTTGCGGTCACACCAGCAACAGCTGCACCAACAGTTGTTCTAGCTGGTTTTTAGCCCCGTTGGGTGTCCGGAAGGCACCTGCGCCCACTCGAGCCCTCGCCCAAATAAACCAACAAGTCCTAAATCATAATACGGACTCGCTCGAGCCTTCGGAACACCCAAAACAATGCTAAATCTCAAACTCACATCCCAAAACCCCTAAATATCCTAACTTAAGAAACTTCAAGTTCTTGATTCTATAACAATGCGCCGGACCGACCTATACAACTCGGAATGACATCAAATTTTGCAGAAAAGTCACAATTGATATAACGGGACTATTTCCGATCTCGGAATCACATTCGGACCTCGATAACATAAAATCACGTTCCAAACCATATCTCAAATTTAAGGAAATCCTTATATACTTCATTAACTCTCAATTTCCCATATTTGATCCGAAACACGTCAAATCAAGTCCGTTTCTTACCAATTTTCACAGATAACTCAAATAACACATATTGAACCTGTTCCGGGCTCCGGTATCATAATACGGTCCCGACAACACAGGTTTCACATCGAGGTTCATTTTCATAAGGCGTTATTATTTCCAGAAAACAATTTTCTTTAAAAATTCATTTCTCGGACTTGGGTCCTCGGAATTCGATTCCGGGCATACGCCCAAGTCTCATATTATCCTACGGACCCTCAGAGACCGTCAAATCACCGGTCCGGGTCCGTTTACCAAAAATGTTGACCAAAGTCAAAGTTATTTAAATAATTATCATAAATTCGACTCTTTATCACGTTTCCACATAAAGGCTTCCCGGCTACGCGCCCGGGCTGCATACACACATCGAGGTGAGATTAATAGAGGCTTTCGGGCCCTCGGAACACAGTCATAATCAAATTTACATAGGATGATCTTTTGGGTCATCACACTTCCCTAACCCACGCATCACCCCATGATAACACTATCCATTATACATGTGAAATAGTGATTAAGACTTTGCATAAACTTATGATTTAAAATCATTTCCACATTTTTATCATTTCCAACATGTAGTGCCAAGTGCTTACAAAATACATACAAAATATACTCACATGGAACACGATTCCGAAATGTACAGTAGTTACCCAAAATACATATGTACATTACCCACGTTTCTGTCTACGGAGCCTCTATGAGTAAAATGAGTTTAACAGTACTTGCCAGCGACAAGGCCCTGACTATACCTTACAATACAAAATAGACCCAAAGAAGGTGGTATAGACCACACATGGCCCCGAGAGGAAGTGGGGCTCACCAATTCGGCTGACGAAGCGGAGAGGAGGCACTACTGACGGTGGATTAAGTTACCTGCTGTAGGACCACCTACATTCATATAAGAAAATGTAGCCCCCTCGGCAAAAGGGACGTTAGTACTGTGGAATAATACTAGTATGTATGAACAAACTTTATCCCAAGTACAATCAAACAATACACAGATAAGAGACAGTAATAGAACCAACAATCATTGCGCATGGAAGGAAACAACCAAAATCAACAAGTTTCACATTTCCCCCTTTTACCTTTCCAACACCACCATAATCAAGAATTACATCGATTTTCATTTCAATAGTGATAATGATCACATTCTACCCTTATTACCTCGGCCACCCTTATTACATCGGCCACCTTTATCACCACAACCCACACCTTATTACTTCGTGTTGCGGCGCACAACCCGATCCCACCTGACAAAACATATTTCATAACAACAATCCCAAACAACTACATCACGAGAATCCTCCTTTCAAGGAGCACAGGTTCACATCAACAACTCGTTTATTTGGGCTCAAGGCACAATGATTCCCATTAATTAGTAATGCATTCCCACATTTGGGCACATTAACATCCTTTCACAATATCATAATAACACAATAGTGTGGCAATCACTAAGACAATCAATTCACATATTTTCATACGAGGTACACATAACGTATGCTCGTCACAACAAGGGGATTCTACAAGGGTTAAAGTTAGCCATACATACCTGGAGTCGATATCCCTTTTTAACTTTTACTCACAAATCACCGAACCGACTAGTACCATCAACCTAGTTCACAATTAAACATATTCAACTCAAAATTGGAAATCATGCATACAATTCGGACTCTCTTAAGCATTTTGCCGAACACTATGTGACCCCATTAGATTACCAACCCCGTCTTTGTGATTTACCCCAACCCACTCCCTCTTACTAGATTAACACCATTATTAAACATGCATGCAGGGTCTTAATTAATAATTTCAAGAATCAATCCACGCTAATCCTCCCTTTGTTTAAAATCAGAAAATTAATGGAAAAAGGGTTGGGAACCCTTACCTGCTAGAATGAGGAAGAAGAAGATTACTCGAAATATCAGGCCTGAGGGACTTTGAAAATCAAATTGATGGAAGAACCACTTTCTCTCTCAAGAACTCTCCTTTCCTTCTCTCTATTTTGTTCAGAAAACTTGTTAAAATGTAGGGGTGGGGTGTTTTAATGAACTAGGGGTCGGGTTTTAAATTAGAAAAATTAGGAGCCCGACACAGGAATGTGGTCAGGAATGCGATCGCATTCCTGACATGCGGTCCGCAGACCGGTCGCAGAATGCCCCCCAGGTGGGCCAAAATTGAAAACAATCTGCCCAGGTATGCGTCCTCATGTGCATAGTGAGTCGCATAACCTCCCTCACAAAAATTAAAGGGCAAGAACGCGACAACTATGCGGTTCGCAGAACCGAAATGCGATCGCATAATGGACCACATAGTTGTCCTCAAATTGGGCAGTGATTCTACCCATGTATGCGACCACTATGCGGTCCGCATACACGTTATGCGATCGCAGAGTGCGTCGCATAACACCCAATTTCTGGAAAATTTATTCTTTCAAATTCCGGGGTACTTTTACATAATTAAGGTCCGCTTTAAGAATTTCTACATTTATAACCACTTGGGGACTTGTTCGGGTGTTATTTTAAACAAGAAATTTTACGGGTCTTTACATCCTCCCCCCTTAAAATCATTCGTCCTCGAATGAGGATTTTGGAAATCGTTTGGTTTTGAAAACATGGTATGCAAACTTCTAGATTTACACTAACTCCAATATTTTCAGAACATTTCGCCAGAGTTTCCTTTGTATTTAGACCTATCTACCTGTCAGAGAGCCCCTGAAATACATTTTCAAGCATCATTACACAGTTTCTGTTATCCCTACAACTTGTATACAATTCATTACCTCAACACTTGCACATATCCAATCGCTTTGACAACAACACATAGTTCATTCTCTTTACATCACAAATTAGCATATGATTCAATTAGTGTCACATACTTGCACATAATTTGTTCATTTTAGTGAGTCCCATACGATTCAATCACCTCAATACACCGTATATATATTTCAATTAATCATTACCAATCTACACTACTATTAATCATTTACATATCACATAAGTTTCACAAAACTTTCATTTACTTCAAGGGTTGCACACTACCCAATTAATAACAACATATACAATTTTAGCACGCATTGGGAAGTCACAACAATAAGGCAATTAGGGGAAAATGGGGTGCCCTTGCACAAATCTGAATACAATATAAAATTGCCTAGGGATAACAGTTCGCACGATCACAACTAGACTTGCTCAAACAGATGGGGATATTTCTCTCTCATTTCTTTCTCTGCTTCCCACGTGGCTTCTTCGACTCGTGGACTTCGCCACAACACTTTAGCTGAAGCAATTTCCTTGTTTCTCAACCTTTGGACTTGCCTATCAAGAATAGCAACCGGAACCTCCTCGTACGATAATTCTTCATTCACCTCCATGGTCTCAACTGGCACGATGGCGGATGGATCTCCAACCACTGTCTTCAACATAGACACATGGAACACCGGGTGCACTAATGACAATTCAAGGAGAAATTCCAACCTATAATCCACTTGTCCTATCCTTTGAGCGATCCGATATGGCCCGACGTACCTCAGGCTCAATTTTCCTTTCTTCCCAAACCGCATCACACCCTTCATGGGAGACACCTTCAAGAACACCCAATCATCTACCTGGAATTCCAATTCTCTTCGACGAACGCCGGCGTAGGATTTCTGACGACTCTGAGCAGTTTTCATCCTCTCCTGAATGACTCTAACTTTCTCCATAGCTTAGTGCACAAGATCCAGCCCTAACAATTCTGCTTCACCAACTTCGAACCATCCAATCGGAGATCTACACCTTTTTCCGTACAATGCCTCAAATGGGGCCATCTGGATACTAGCATGAAAGCTGTTATTGTAAGCAAATTTGATAAGCGGCAAATGATCATCCCAACTAACCTTGAAGTCCAACACACAAGCTCGCAACATGTCTTCAAGCGTCTCAATAGTCCGCTCTGCCTGACCATCAGTCTGCGGGTGGAAAGTCGTGCTGAGGTTCACCTGAGTACCCAAACCTTGCTAAAATGTTCCCCAAAAGTTAGCTGTGAATTGGGCCCCTCGATCCGAGATAATAGAAACTAGAGTTCCATGAAGTCTGACTATTTCCTTGATGTACAATTGAGCGTACTGTTCTGCGGTATCGGTGGACTTGACTGGCAAGAAGTGAGCTGATTTCGTGAGCCGATCCACTATCACCCAAATTGAGTCGAACTTGCGCTGAGTGCAAGGTAACCCTACCACGAAATCCATATTAATCATTTCCCATTTCCACGTTGGTATTTCCATAAGCTGAGTTAACCCACCGGGCTCTGGTGTTCGGCCTTCACATGCTGACAATTCAGACATTTAGATACAAAGTCTGCCACACCTCACTTCATACTGCTCCACCAATAAACCTCTCAGAGATCATGATACATTTTCGTAGAACCGGTATGCAAAAAATACTTGGAATTATGAGCCTCCGCCATTACCCTCTCCCGTAGATCATCCACATCCGGAACACATAGCCTACCCTGACACCGCAAGACACCATCATCGCTACCGAGTGAAAATGCCGAAATCTTGCCATTTAGAACTGCCTCCTTTAACTGCGCCAACGTTGGATCAATAAACTGCTTTTCCTTGACTTCTGCTACAAGTGACGATTCCGCTCCATTATGCACCATGACATTCCCTTCGTCTGAGGTTGAGAGACAGACCCCCAGACTGGACAATTGGTAAACCTCCCGAGCCAAAGGCCTCCGATCTACCTCCAAGTGAGCCAGACTACCCATAGACTTCCGAATGAGAACGTCGGCCACTACATTCGCCTTCCCTGGATGGTACAAGATGTTCATATCATAATCCTTAAGCAATTCTAACCACCTCCACTGCCTTAGATTCAGCTCCTTCTGCTTGAATAAATACTGAAGACTCTTGTGGTCTGAGAACACGTCCACATGGACCCCATAGAGATAATGCCGCCATATTTTTAGTGCAAACACAACTGCCGCAAGCTCCAAATCGTGCGTCGGATAGTTCTTCTCGTGATTCTTGAAATGCCTTGAATCATACGCTATAATCTTCCCATGTTGCATCATCCCACACCCCAAACCAACCCTTGAAGCATCACAATAAACCACAAATCCCTCTATACCTTGTGGCAAGGTCAATACTGGTGCCGAAGTCAATCTCGACTTCAATGCCTGAAAACTCTTCTCATAAGCGTCGGACCACTAGAACTTCACTTCTTTCTGCGTCAATTTAGTCAATGGGGAGGCGAGGGTAGAGAATCCCTCCACAAACCTCCGATAATACCCAACTAGACCCAAGAAACTGCGAATCTCTGTCGGGGTAGTTGGTCTAGGCCAATCTTTCACTGCCGCGATCTTCTGGGGATCAACCTGAATCCCTTCTCTAGAAACAACATGATGTTGATACCCAATTTTTCCTCAAATTATTTGCAAATTTGCATATTTGCATATAAGCTTTCTAAATTACTCTTCGTTATTGAGTGTTTTTCCTATTTTTCATATTTTTATTAAGTTATTTTTCTGCTTCTTTTAAATATTTCATAATTTAAATAATCTATAATATATGCTATAAATAATTTCAAAATATTTCCCAGCTCAATATGTTATTTATAATCATTTTATCTATTAAAATCCAATTATTTCACAAATTAGCCAATTGGGGTTTCTTTAATTTCAATTACAACAATTTTGCAATTATGGCCCAATTGGATATTTTGTATTATTTTAATTAGAAATTTATGCATCTTTACACTAAAAATGTGTTAATTACTGTAATTTTACCTATTTTTAGCTTAATTGCATTTTTCATAATTATTGGCTATTTTTAATTATTAGCCCTATTTTATTTAAATGTTAGCCACATTTTAAAACCCAATTACCCAACCCATCAGAACCCTAAGCCCAATTCAAATTTTACCCGGCCAAACCCCAACTCGATCTGAGCAGTTGATCAAATGAGATAACAGCCCAGATAAGTCCCTACCATAATTAACTCCCCAACTACCCCCCAGACCCTTCAGCCTTCGAGACCTCTCTCTCTCTCTTCTCGTCTCTTCCTCTCCTCCTCTCTCTAGAACCTTTTTGTTCGTCTTCTTCTCCGATGGCCCTCAGCCTGTCTTCGGCCACCTCCAGCCTCTCTCATTTCGACCACCAGCCGCCATGACGCCTCTTTCTCCGGTCTAATTCATCTTTGAGACCTCCGCTGGTCTTTAACAGGCCCAGACAACTGCTGGGGCTCCTGCTTTGGTGATTCTCCATCCTTCTCCAGCGGGGTTTTGACACGACTATGCCACGACCTCCATTACCTTCGAGTTTCATGACAGGTTCTTTGATATCTTCGTTTTCTTCAAAACCCTAACTTCTAGAAAGCTTCCGATCTTCATAGATCACTAGGGTTTCTGATTTCCTATTGTGCGGTTACTCTGTATAACCTATGTTGATTCTTAAATCAGTATTACTAATACTTTGAATCCCTAATTTCCTGTGACTGATTGCCTTTAATTGATTTCCTGTGATAATCTTTACAACTATCAGTTATTTTCTTTCCTTATTACATGACTGATTCTACTATTTGATTATTACGGTAGTACTTTAATTTAACCTCATGAACCTGCCCCCAATTCCTTACTATGTGCTTGCTATGTTCGAAATCTTTCCTTGTTTGCTATACATTACTTCTTTCCTTATTTACATGCTCTCTACCGTGTGAAGTAACCCCCTTAATTAAGGGAGACGTCTTATTCTTACTCTTTACTGATTCTGAGTTGTTATAATTACTAAACTAGATTGCTCCTTTCCTTATCAATCATGTACTGATTCTTCTTGCCTTATATGTTACTGGTCCTTACCGTTTGAATTAAATCCCCTGACTTAAGGGAGTACTTGCCTTAATTTCTTGACTAATTGATTTCGAGTTCCTTAATCACTGCTTGACTTGATTTTTACCTTATTTTACTACTTTCCTTGCAACTATATATACTTATACTCTTTCACTAACACACACACACACGAACACACACAAACATCAATACTATTCTACATTCTCTCTTGTGCTCTTTCTTTCTCTATTTGCTCTACTGCCCTCCTCTATTCTTGTCTACTGTTAGCCGGCTGTAAGCCAAGGCTAACATTGTGCTCTCACTGTGCTCTTCGCATACTGCTTTGCTCTTTCCTCACTGGTATGTTCTAATTAATTTCCAAGTTTCAAACCAATGTGTTTACTACTATTTCAGTTTATCATATTCCTAATTGTGTTCTACTTGTGCTTCTACTGTTCAACATGCAATTAACTTTTTGTTTGTCTATTATTACCTGCCATGCTCATCTCTTTACATGTTTATGACTGCATCAATACTTGTCATAGGCCTTGCCTATTCCTGTATACATCTGTTAGGCTATTTCCTTTCCTATTCAGTGTCATGTGTCCCCTGATCTCCCTGAACCTTTTTAGCTGTTAGTATTTATCCTGCTTATGACTTACATGCTTATATGACTATTATTTGCTTTTAATCTCACCTGTTATAACCGCATTCTGTTACTTTCTACTATCATGTCTAAACTTGGCCATTTCTTGGTCCCCTAAGCCTCTTTGATTTGTGTAACCATGCTTAAATGAGTTTCTTAAGTCTATGTATCTCTTTGTTATTATGTGATCTACTTGTCCCATTGTCCTTGTGTGCAATCCTATACTGTTGAACTTTTGTAATTAGTACTTCTGTTGCTTTCAAGAGCTAATCTTTCAAAACAACTCTCCAATTTTTTGTAAACTCTTTTCAACTACAAACGTTTCTCTCCTAGCACTTCACGCTACTCTTAGAAATTAAGTCCTACCCCTTCGTGTGAGAACTGCCTTGAGTACCTCTGAGTACTCATGGGACTCTGACACACAAGGCTGGTAATTCCACACTGCACTTGTCTCAACTTTTGGCAATTTGTTTGGATGCTAGTATTGGCCAGGGACCCAATGAGGGCCCTAGGGAGCTTTGCCGCACCTAGACCATATTAAGGTTGTGGAACTCGAAAGGAGTGAGGTTGGAAGATTGGGCCTGATTGAAGGCTCCCTATAGAAGTAACTTCTTATTTTCCTTTTGCTACTGTAATTCATTATTATTGGTTTGTAATAACTTGTAAACAGATATTGGGTTTTGGATAGTGAATATGGGGGAGCTATGCATGCTTAGTCTAGTAATGGGTAGAAAACATGCTTATAGGGTTTAATTACTTGCGTGTGCAATAGGTAACTTGTCTAGGACATTCATATCACGCATTAGAGATCATGTTTAGGTCCCTTTCATTTTCAGCATGTCTACTTTACTCATTTTGCAAGCCATGATCACAGTCAATAATTATAACAAGTAATAAGAACTGTTATAAGGTATTAGTGCATTTTCATAATCATAGCATCTAGAAATCATGTCTTTTAGGTATTCCTATGTGCATTAGATATCCTGTTATTTAGGACTTCCTATCTGTTTGAATTGCAGTTATTGAACACCTAATCAGTATGTTAAATTAATAATCTCGTTAAAAAATGTGGTTAATTGTTTGAAGTGTTTCTGCAAATGCACCCCTCTTAAAATCAGGATTAAACATGTATGCTCACCTCTTTTAAGTAGGCAACGTATACGACGCCTAGGCAAACTTTAGGCCTAATACGTATTAAACCAGCCAATTGTGTTTTGCTTGCTGGTATTAGAACCAATCAGCCCCTTTGAAGATTTTGAACTTTGCTGCCTTTCACTCGTGCTTTATTTCTTTTGAAGTTCACTCCACTTTTCTCTAAAACTCCTGCTCCGTTTCAAAATCACAGGGTCTTAAAATCATTCCTGCTTTACTGAAGTTTACCTGACTCCTGTTTTATTTCAAATTACTAGATTTCAAGGTCAACTTACTCTGTTCAAGCATCATCCTATTTTTGAATCTTTGCTCTATATTTTGAACTACTGTTTTCCCGAAACAATTTACTCACTTTCATTTTCTTACTAAACTCCTTTAAACTACTGGTCTTGCCCTGTTTTGAAATACTGGATTTTGAAATAAGTCATTCGTGTTCGAAATCACTCTGCTTTATTTAAAATCTTGCTTTACTTATGATTACTGATTTTCTAAAAGTTATTATTCTCTTTTATTGAAAATTTTAAACTGCTACGCACTCTTAATTCTTACTGCTGTCTCTAAACTACTGCATTTCTTAAAAATCAATCACTCTTTACAAACTATCCGGTCTTAACTAAATCTCTTGCTTCATCACTAAGTACTCCTGTCTTTAAGACTTTAGCTGTGTTTGAGACGTGCTACCTACATGTTTACTTGTGGAGGGGTCTGTGAGCCTATTATTTGTCTGTTTGTGTTCCCTTACATGTAGTCCTATTTGTTATGTATGTCGCTTAGCATTTTGTACTTTAAACCTAGGGGTTCAGCCTAGTACTTACCTCGTAGGAATAGATGTCCTAAATACCCTCCAGGACTTGTAGGATGGGACGGGTAGTAGCACACACTAAGCTTTCTTGACCAACACACACGCGTTTTAAATACCTTAACGAGGCGGGAACGGTAGAATATGGATATGATGACCGGTGCGCTAATACCACGTGTAGCCGCCTCTTTGAGGAAATGACATACTGGGTATTGCATTGATGTGATCCGTATTACTTTAAACCTAGGATAATTTCTTTGAATATTTTGTAACGTTTTCAAAAAACCTTTAATAAATTTATGCTTTGTGTGAAATCCCCTCTTATCTGAGCCTTACTTGTTACTTGTTTGTTTTTCCAAATTCACAAACGTCTTGGCTGGGACCCATATTTGTGGATCTCGAGGGGTGCCTAACACCTTCCCCTTGGGATAATTTCAAGCCTTACCCGTTCTCTGGTAATGCAAACAAGTTCATGAGTTATTTCTCTAGGTGTCCTAACGCACCATAAAAATTGTTAGGTGGCGACTCTTCCTTAAACCTTTCCTTTAAGGAGTTGTCCAAAATGTCATAAACCCGATCTCTCCATACCTAACCCGTGCGAGGCAAAAGGGGGCGCGACAACATGGCGACTATGCTAGGGATATTCCCTAGGCTTATACCATTATATTTGCTTTGTGAATTTGGACCTTTAATTTTCATTTAAATGCTTACACCTTTTCCTATCCCCCGTTATATGTTGTTAATTGTTTAATTTTTGCAAGTATTTATTTCACCTGAACGAAATTGACATATCTTCATGTCTTCTTTGTAACCGCTTTCCATTATAACTGTTGTATTTCCTTTCTTTACTGCTTTCCTCAACGTGAAAATACATGCATATTTGTTTAAATGATATTTATTGCATATCATGCTCCGCATTCATATTCCACTCGTGCCAAACAAAAATCCTATAGCAACGCTTACAATGAGTGGTTGCGCTATTCCAATATTACTACCCCTTAAATTCAGAAAGGCGTATTTGCGGTAAAACTAGTCGATCAGCGGTGCAGTCGACAGTTCCGTGCCTTCCTCCCTTGAGTTTTCCGCTCAAGGGTACCAGTTTAAAACCCCATAGAAACCTTGCTCTATTGTAATGTTGCATGCATCATGGTCAAACCTAGCCAGGCTAATGTGTTGTCCACACAATAGCCTTTAAGATAGCCTTGTCCAAAGTCCATTGTGTTTCCCTGGAACCCAAACGGACACCTTCACGTTCTGTGCATTTATTTGGGGAACTAAATGCTCTTTGCTAATTATTGATGTTAAATAGTCGGGTCCGGTGGGGGTAAGGGTCAAACCCTTCTTATTTTGCAGAAATGAGGCATGAAATCCCTAGATTCGGCATGGTCGCCAATATCCACCCCAAATTGTTAAACTGGTGGGAGGATATTCACTCCAGTGACAAAGCACTCGTCAGGAAACACTTGGGCAACCTGCCCTCTCTTTTGGATATTCAGCCTAACAAAATGATGATAGAGGCTGCTATCCTATTCTGGGATTGAGATCGGTCAGTATTCCGCTTTGGAAACAATGAAATGACACCGCTGCTAGAAGAGATAGGAGGTTTGGCCGGTTTGGCTTGGGAATCTCCAGGGTTGCTGATGCCTGAGAATCACACAGGTCGGGGTTTTCTAAAAATGTTGGGACTAAAGAAAAATCTGGACTTGGTATGTTTAAAGGATTCGTACATCTCTTTTGATTACTTGTAAGAAAGGTTCGGTCGTAGAAAATCATACCGCACTTATCAGGATGAGTTCACCCTCACTTCTCTAGGGCACATCCATCGCCGAGGTGCTTTCATGGTTTGTTTTCTAGGTTTAATGGTGTTCCCGACAAAGAAGGAGAGGATTCACACTAGGTTGGCCATGGTCACTAAGACTTTAATGGAGGGGCTCAACGGACGGGACTTCAGCATTGTGCCTATGATCATTGCAGACATATACCGAGCCTTAGAAAAGTGTCAACGGGGAGCAAAACACTTCGAAGGTTGCAACTTACTGCTTCAACTTTGGCTCACTGAACACCTGCAAAGGGGTGACTACCGACAAGACATCCATCGAAGAATCTGGGATGACCATATCGCTTTCCACCACCCAAAACGAATGAACTATATTCCAGACATGTTCGCTCAGCCGGAAAATGCCGAAGGATGGGTTGAATTATTAGGAAATTTGACCGAGGACCAGATCTTGTGGATGTTTGAATGGTTCCCAACGGACGAATTTATCATCCGATCCCGAGACGCTTCATTTATGATATTGATTGGTCTGAGGGGAATGTATCCTTACGTCCCTCTCCAAGTTATGAGGCAAGCAGGGAGGAGGCAGGTTATACCTAGGGTTGAGAAGATGGGACATCTTCAAGCAGACTTCCAAGACGACGTTAACCCTCACAAGTGCCCAGCCCGGCATTTGTGGCACTGCAAGATTATACTGGAGAAAGACACCATTGAGCCAGACAGGTATCATGCCAATTGTACTCCTTTCTATCTAAGCTGTTTAGAAGAAGATATGGAGGGCCAATTCGAGCCAGGATTCGCTCAGGGTCACCGGGTTATAGATGAGAAGGCCGAAGCGCAAGTTAAATTCAACAGTCTACGCAAGAGGCTCCGTGAATGTGAAGATAATCATCACCAGATACACGAGTCCAGCAGAAAGATGATCGAGAAATTGAAGGATATGGCTATCACCTCCAACAAGAGGTTAGGGTACTTGGAACGAGGTATAGTCGATCTAGAGGAAAATTTCATCAAGAGGATCGCTCTGCAAAAAGGCTAAAGGAGCCGAAGGAGGATATCTAGCCAGGACCTACTTGCTGCTGGGACTTCACAAGTTGGGAAAGCTGATCAAAGGGAGCAGGAATGCCGAATCTGAAGAAGGTCCTTCTGGGACCAAGTAGATAGGGGTGTCTTTTATTTTGTCTCCTTTGATGTAATAAGGCCATTACCCATTAGTGACTTATATTTTTCGCATATTTAGAGTCGTTTTTATCATCAATAAAATGAGGCATTTAGCATTTCATGTTCTCCAAATTAATTTGTCGCTAGGCTTACCTCGGGCACAAAGAGGTTCCCCAACTTAGGATGCATTTTACATTTTTGCATTACGTGTTTAAATTACCGCAATATGTCTTATGATCCTCACTGACTTCCTTACCTTATGTTTTGTTTTTCTTTATTTATTATTCCACTCCCCAAAGGTTAGTTCGTGCATTCTGGCATCATCCGCCTACCGCACAAGATCAAAGGGCCCTCCTCCTACTCCTCCTCCCAGTCCTCCCAAAGGAAAAAGCAAGGGTAAAACTAAGATGGCAAATGCAAGTGGCACCAGAAAAGACAACAGGGATGAACATGTTGAGATCACTGATGGTCGAGGTATTCACGAGGGTATGTCTCCACTGGAAAAGAAACTGCTGAAGTTCCAAGAGGAACTTGACCAAGTCAAGAATTTGGCTCACTTATCACTTTCCCTCAATGTTCCAGACATCCCCTTCCCAAATGCTCCAAACCCCACTTTACCACAAAACATCCCTAAACAACCAAATCATCCCAAGGACCCTGTCCCGCCAGCACAGTGCAATGCTTGTTACCATAACACTCCACCTCTCCAGGATCAAACAAAAGACCACTTCCAGGCTTATGATAATCCCATTTATGTGGAAACCGTGGCTCATTCCACACCGCATACCCCTGAGTCCGATGAGAAGGATAGGCTCATCAGGAATCTGGACGAGGAACTCAAGAAATTGACCAACCGAGTTCAGGGCGTCGAAGGAGTTAAACGGATTGAGGGGATGAACTATGAAGATCTTTGCATACAACCTGATGTCGAACTGCCCGAGGGGTACAAACCTCCTAAATTCGAGATGTTTGATGGTACTGGTGATCTGAGAGTCCATCTGAGGACTTACTGCGACAAACTGGTCGGCGTGGGAAAAGATGAAAGAATCCGTATGAAACTCTTCATGAGGAGCTTAAAAGGAGATGCACTGTTCAACACGGAGAAATGGCCTAATTGGATAAGCATGGAAACATACTTCATGGATAGATTCCGGTTCAACACGGAGAATGCACAGGATGTATTCTACATCCAGAACCTAAAGAAGAAACCAACGGAGATCTTTCGTGAGTATTCTACTCGCTGGAGGTCAGAAGCTGCCAAGGTCAGACCGGCCTTAGAAGAGGAACAAATGAAGAAGTTCTTTGTGCCAGCTTAGGATCCTCAATACAATGAGCGACTGATGATGGTCGAGGGTCACAAGTTCTCTGACATCATCAAGTTGGGAGAGCGAATCTAAGAGGGCATCAAAAGCAGTATGGTCACTAACTTTGAAGCTTTACAAGCTACTAATAAAGCTCTGCAATACGGTGGTGTGTCCACGAAGAAGGATGTAGGAGCCGTGATGGTAGCACAGCAAGCCAAATCCCCTCCTAAATACCAAGTCTATCCCGCACCTTCATTCACATACCAACCAGCTCCAAGTTACCAAGCACCTTCACCTCAGTACCAAGCATCCTCACCCACATATCAAGCTCCACCACCCGCATATCAGCCTACCTCGCCCAGATATTCCCAACCAGCTCCCGTTTACAATGCCTATAATTCCCAACCTTCTCACTACCAATCACCACCTACTCGCCAAAAATTCCCAAGACCCCGCCCTAACTTCGACCGTCGCCCTCCGAAATAGTATACCGCCATAGCCGAGCCCATTGACCAGTTGTATGAAAAGCTCAAAGCTGCTGGTTATGTCACACCCATTCCTGCTTCCACCCCTGAGAACCTCTCTCAGTGGGTCAACCCAAATAACTCCTGTGCTTACCATTCCAGCATGAAGGGACACACCCTCGTGGAATGTCGTTCCTTGAAGGAGAAGATACAAGCTCTCATAGACAACAAGATCATTGTAGCCAAGGAACCTGCTCCTAATGTTCGCAATAACCCGCTGCCCGACCACAATGGTGGTGTCCATATGATTTAGGTAGATGATGATTGGGATCCCGAGGGATCAATTGGGCTGATTGCAGAGGGTGATCCGAAGAAGCCTGCAATTACTCTCAACCCGATTGTGGTTCAGATGCAGCCATCCGAGGATGCTGAGGTAAACATGTCCATCCCACTCGAGTTTGAATCAAGATCGCCATCCAAAGAAAAGGCTCAGTGCCGATCGGAGTTGAGTTTATACGGCCTCTCGAAGTTGCAGTCCGGCCACCTATAACATATACTCCGGTGGGAATAAGAATGACCACACCTATTCCGGTGTCAATGTCAACAACGCCACCCTTCTACTCAAACGCCATCCCATGGGACTATACTGCTAAAGCGAGGAGGAAAGGTAAAGGCAAGTTTGAGGAAGCCATTGCCGCACAAAGAACTGGAAACATTTATACCCTTGAACATTTGGCCGAGTCTAGCAAGCAGGCCGCCAACCGTCCTCCCACCCTTGAGACAGGTTCAGACGATCATTGGAGAAAGATACAAGCCAAGGAGTATTCAATCCTCGACCAGTTGAACAAGACACCCGCTCAGATATCCATTCTCTCCCTATTACAGAACTCTGAAACACACAGGAGTGCCTTGTTAAAGGTGCTGAGTGAAGCATACGTACCAGACAATATCACCAGCGGGGAGATGGCCAACATGGTGGGCCAGGTACTGGAGAGCCACAAGATCACTTTCCATGAAGATGAGCTACCGCCCGAGGGGTTAGGGCATAACAGAGCACTACACATCACGGTACAATGTGAGGATCATTTCATCACAAGGATCCTAATTGATGGGGGTTCCAGCCTCAACATCTGTCCGCTGGTCACACTCAAGAAATTGGGCAAGAGTCTACATGAGATAAAGGAAGGAGAGATCAACGTAAAAGCCTTCGATGGTTCGCAGAGGTCCACCATGGGAGAAATCACCTTGTGCTTACAGATGGGACCAACTTGGTTCGATGTAGATTTCCAAGTAATAGATGTGCATGCATCCTACAACTTACTATTAGGACGACCTTGGATCCACGCTGCTGGGGCCGTGGAATCAACCCTACATCAAGCTGTGAAGTTCGAATGGAATCACCAAGAGGTAATCATTCATGGAGACGATAGCAACCATATCTACGGTCGCCAGACCTTTTCGGTCATCGATGGAAGACGGAAGTTGGGTGGAGAGATCTACCACAACATCGAAATAGTTAACGCCATTGATAAGGACAAGTGGTGGGACAGTAAGATTGAAAGCATCTTGAACTGGGAAGGGTACGAGCCAAGTAAAGGGCTCGGTAAGAATCTCCAGGGAATAACGAAGCCAATAACACTCAAGAAGCACGGTACCACTTTCGGTCTGGGGTACGAGTACACTTGGAAGGAATTCAAGAACTGGTCGCCACCATGGCGCGGCCCCTACTACCCATTAGAGAAGCCAATACCTCACTTGGAGAAAACTGTCTAACAAGCTGATATCATCTACAGTACGGATGAAGAGGAAGCGTTAGCAGCAATGAGGGATTTATTTCTGGACGATGAGGACATGGACTGCTGTGTCATTCTTGAAGAGGAGGGGGAGGAAGGCCCTTCCATACAGATCGTGAGCAAAGGATCATATCTCAAGAATTGGTTGTCAGGACAACCAAAGCCCGTCGAGCCTCGGGGTAGCAAGGCTAACAAAACAAGCATTATTTACAGTTTATTTATTTAAAGAATTTTCTTCCTTTTTGCATTTTTAATTTCTGTAAGAAAGAGCTCCCATGTTCAAACTATTATTCAATTTATCAAAGCATTTCCAGTTTCTTTATAAATATTATATGTACTTGCTACTGCTTTCCTCCCCGTTACTTTATTTACACAGCATTACTATTACTTATCTTGATGAACCGACGAATGTGACATGCAATGAGGCAACGCAACGAACGGATTCCGAGACAAACAAGGATGATATACCCGAGGATATTATTAAAGAGGTCGAGAACTTTGAGAATAGACCTAAATGTAACTTGGACGAGACTGAGGTCGTCAACCTGGGAAACGCAGAGAACGTCAAGGAAACATGCATCAGCATTCATCTGCCGCTGTCAGAAAAGGAGAAATATACGGAATTCTTAAGAGAATATGAGGACATATTCGCCTGGTCATATGATGACATGACTGGCCTCAGTACATCCATTGTGTCCCACAAGTTGCCAACCAATTCAACATGCCCACCGGTGAAGCAAAAGCTCAGGAAGTTCAAACCAGACATGAGCTTGAAAATCAAAGAAGAGGTCACTAAGCAGATCAACACCGGGGTTCTCCGGGTGGTCGAATATCCTACATGGTTAGCCAACATTGTGCCTGTGACATAGAAGGACGGGAAGGTCAGAGTCTGCGTCGACTACCGGGATCTCAACCGGGCCAGTCCGAAAGAAGGCTTCCCCTTGCCAAATATACACATCCTAATTGACAACTACGCCAAACATGAGTTGCAGTCCTTTGTAGATGGTTTTGCCGGTTACTATCAGATTTGGATGGACGAGGAAGATGCTGAGAAAATGACGTTCATTATGCCGTGGGGAGTGTATTGTTACAAGATGATGCCATTCAGTCTGAAGAATGCAGGGGCCACCTACATGAGGTCTATGACTACTATATTTCATGATATGATCCACAAAGAGATCGAGGTATATGTAGACGACGTTATCACCAAATCAAAGAAGGCCGCTGACCATATGGAATATTTGAGAAAATTCTTCAACAGGTTAAGGAAGTACAATCTGAAACTTAACCCTGCAAAGTGTGCATTCGGGGTTCCTGCCGGCAAGTTGCTGGGGTTCATTGTCAGTCGCTGAGGAATAGAATTGGATCCATCAAAGGTCAAAGCCATCCAAGAATTGCCGCCACCAAAGAACGAAAAGGATGTTATGAGTTTCCTGGGGAGGCTCAATTACATCAGCAGGTTCATAGCCCACTCCACTGTCATTTGTGAACCAATTTTAAAGATGTTGAGAAAGGATGCTGCAACTAAATGGACCGAGGATTGTCAAAGGGCCTTCGACAGAATCAAGGACTATCTCTCAACACCACCAGTCCTGGTACCACCCGATCCATGTAAACCTTTGCTACTCTACCTTGCTGTGTTGGATGGAGCTTTCGGTTGCGTTCTTGGGCAACATGACGAGACAGGGAGAAAGGAGCAAGCAATTTACTACCTCAGCAAGAAGTTCACTCCGTATGAGGCCCGGTACTCTCCATTAGAACGCACTTGCTGCGCTCTGACTTGGGTCGCACAGAAGCTGAGGCACTATTTTTGTGCATATACAACGTACCTCATATCAAGGATGGATCCGTTGAAATACATCTTTCAGAAGCCCATGCCTACTGGCATACTGGCCAAATGGAAGATCCTGTTAAGTGAGTTTGACATTATTTACGTGACTCAGAAGGCGGTCAAGGGACAAGCACTAGCAGATCATTTTGCTGAAAATCCTGTGGACGGAGAATACGAACCACTGAAAATGTATTTTCCCGATGAAGAGGTATCATTCGTAGGAGAAGACATTGCAGAATCCTACGATGGTTGGAGGATGTTCTTTGATGGGGCCGCAAACTTCAAAGGCGTAGGTATTGGAGCAACCTTAATATCAGAAATCGGTCAGCACTATTAGATATCCGCCAAACTCAGGTTCCCCTGCACCAACAACATGGCTGAATATGAGGCCTGCATCCTGGGGCTCAACTTGGCCATCGACGTGAACGATCATGAGTTATTAGTGATTGGTGACTCAGACTTATTGATACACCAAGTCCAAGGAGAATGGGCGACCAAGAATTCGAAGATATTTCCATATCTACATCGTGTACAGGAATTGAGAAAGAGGTTCACAAAGATAGAATTATGGCACGTCCCCAGAGTCTAGAATGAGTTTGCCGACGCACTGGCCACCTTGTCATCTATGATCTAGCATCCAGACAAGAACTTCATTTATCCTATCCCAGTGGGGATCCACAATCAGCCGGCCTACTGCGCCCATGTTGAAGAAGAAGCAGACGGAAAGCCTTGCTTTCATGATATTAATGAGTACTTGGCAAAGGGAGAATATCCAGAGCCTGCAAACGCTACTTAGAAACGCGCACTTCGAAGGTTGTCAAATAATTTCTTTCACAGCGGAGGAATCATGTACAGGAGGACTCTAGATTTGGGTTTGCTAAGGTGTGTCGAAGTAAGAGAAGCAACAAAACTGCTGGAGGAAATACATGCGGGTACATGCGGTCCTCATATGAACGGGTTCATTCTAGCAAAGAAGATACTTCGGGCCGATTATTTCCAGATGACCATGGAAACGGATTGCATCCAGTATGTCCGGAAATGCCACTGAGGCCAGATACATTGGGATATGATAAAGGTACCTCCCAGTGAGCTTAATGCAACAAGTTTGCCGTGGCCGTTCGCCGCTTGGGGCATGGATGCTATTGGACTAATCGAACCTGCCGCCTCCAACGGACACAAGTTTATTCTGGTCGCCATTGATTACTTCACTAAATGGGTCGAAGCAGCATCCTACAAAGCAGTTACCAAGAAAGTGGTAGCTAATTTCGGCTGCGACCGCATTGTTTGTCGGTTCGGAGTCCTAGAGTCAATTATCACCGACAATGGTTCCAATCTAAATAGTGACCTGATGAAAACAATGTGTGAAGCATTCAAGATCAATCACAAGAATTCTACAACATACAGACCTCAAATGAATGGAGCCGTTGAGGCTGCCAACAAGAACATCAAGAAGATACTGAGAAAGATGATAGAAAAGCACAAGCAGTGGCATGAGAAGTTGTCATTCGCCTTATTGGGATACGTCACCACGGTTCACACATCAACTAGGGAAACCCCTTATATGTTGGTATATGGCACCGAAGTTGTCATTCCTGCCGAGGTCGAGATTCCATCTCTGAGAATAATACAAGAAGCCGAGTTCAGCGATGCATAATGGGTAAGAAGTCGTTGTGAAAATCTAGCCCTCATAGACGGAAAGAGAATGAACGCAGTTTGTCATGGTCAGCTATATCTGAACAGAATGACCAGAGCCTTCAACAAGAAAGTCAAACCAAGACGATTCACACCGGGGCAGCTGGTGTTAAAGAAAATCTTTCCTCACTAAGACGAAGCAAAAGGGAAATTCTCTCCCAATTGGAAAGGCCCGCACATGGTTCATCGAGTACTGACAGGAGGAGCACTTATACTTGCAGAAATGGATGGAGAAATCAGGCCAAAACCAATCAACTCAGATGCAGTCAAAGTAACGCTTTATGTTTTTTGTTGTAAATTGAACTACGCCTGACCTGATTCCCGTTTAAGAGGTGATACGTAGGCACCCTTATGGGTTCGGTCACATTTTAATAAAATTTCATTTCCCCCACGAATGTAAACTGTGGTAGAATTATTAGGAGGGACCTCAAAATTCCGAATCAAGTCCAATCAAGCGCCGCACAAGCAACAATCAGAAGCATTCACCTATCAAGCTGGGGCAGAATTTTGAGGAGGACCCTCAAAATTCCATAGCAAGAGAGCTTGCAATGTCTCGAACCGCGTCGTGGTCGTCGGTTTATCCAAAAGAAAATTGTTTCTTTTTCAATTTTATGTTATATCATTTTTTATAAAACCATGCATATTTACTTCTCAAAACAACTTGTTTAGCGACGCTACCCCTGTGATACAAACAACATTATCATTATCAAGCAGACAGGCCGAGTAAAGCCAGCCGGAATGCGAACTGACCTTCTCCCCTTTACAGAACTCACGATTTTTCTTTGGATGCAGGCCCAGAGACGGAAAAAGCCCAAAACATATTACTATCTCCGCATGACGTATATCTTTCAAAAGATGCTCTCAAACTCATCGCACATGCTGACACTTACTATCATCGCAAACAACGCTTATTCACCACAATCGTTTCACCGTAGTTTATCATCAGCTAAAAACTATCTTTGCATTTTATTTCCTGCATTGCATAAGGCTACCATTCTGCCTTTCGAGGTTCCACGCTACCTCCCCTGCATTTTATTTCCTGCATTGCATAAGGCTACCATTCTGCCTTTCGAGGTTCCACGCTACCTCCCCTGCATTTTATTTCATGCATTGCATACGACTACCATTCTGCCTTCCGAGGTTCCACGCTACCTCCCTTTGCATTTTATTTCCTGCATTTCATAAGGCTACTATTCTGCCTTCCGAGGTTCCACGCTACCTCCCCTGCATTTTATTTCCTGCATTGCATAAGGCTACCATTCTGCCTTTCGAGGTTCCACGCTACCTCCCTTTGAATTTTATCTCCTGCATTGCATAAGGCTACCATTCTGCCTTCCGAGGTTCCACGCTACCTCCCTTGCATTTTTTTCTTGCACTGCATAAGGCTACCATTCTGACTTCCGAGGTTCCACGCTACCTCCCTTGCATCTTATTTCATTGTATAAAGCTCCTATCTACCTTTCAAAGAACTCACCTTTCGTGACATTATTTATTTACGCTTTCTTTTGGGCTAAGCTTTGCCCCTCTTTTCTTTCGCAAATCGCAAGACTAAACTCTGTCTTGTTAGCATCATACTACTGCATTCTTCATGGGCTGAAATATCGCCAACTTGTCCAAGGGCGTCATCGTTCAGAGGCACCATCTTTTTGGCCCGAGAACATCATTTCATGGCCTAAGGATCTCTTTTATTCAACCTGCATATAATTATTCAAAGGCACCATGGTTCGGAGGCACCATCCTCATGGCCCGAGAACATCATTTCATAGCCTGCGAATCCCGCACCAAGCGATTCATGGCCTAGGACATCATGGTATAAGGACATCATCCTAAATTGTCCAAAGACAACATTCATAGTCCAACGGGAACTTGCATCATGTATATATTACGCACGATATAGGCTTGTCGTTTATTTGCAGGTAATCCAGCCGGGACAACCAGCCAGGCAGGAGCGGACCACTCCAGTTCTCCCAAAACAACCCCGTAAAACCTCCCAACTTTACATTATCTCGCACCTCGCGTCCGTTCTTGTGAAACATCACCGATATATTTCGTCGGTGATTCCGGAACTACATATGGCCTGATTCCTGTAAAACCAGGGATATGTAGGCAGCTCCGAAGCCAGGGTGCGGCCAAATTCTATCCCACAGTTTCATCTCGGTCAAAATTGGCCATCATATCTTTACCCGACAACTCTTTCAGCCTTCCCGGGTAAAGAGGGGCAGCTGTTGATACCCAATTTTTCCTCAAATTATTTTCAAATTATCATATAAGCTTTCTAAATTACTTTTCGTAATAATGAGTGTTTTCCCCTATATTTCATATTTTTATTAAGTTATTTTTCTGCTTCTTTTAAATATTTCATAATTAAATAATCCATAAATTATGCTATAAATAATTTTAAAATATTTCCCAGCTCAGTATGTTATTTATAATCATTTTATCTATTAAAATCCAATTATTTCACAAATTAGCCAATTGGGTCTTCTTTAATTTCAATTACAACAATTTTGCAATTATGGCCCAATTGGACATTTTGTATTATTTTAATTAGAAATTTATGCATCTTTACACTTAATATTGGTTCATTACTGTAATTTTACCTATTTTTAGCTTAATTGCATTTTCATAATTATTGGCTATTTTTAATTAATTAATAATATATTTTATTGGGTATTTAACATCTAGCCCTATTTTATTTAAATGTTAGCCATATTTTAAAACCCAATTACCCAACCCATCAGACCCCGAAACTACCCAGCCCAATTCAAATTTAACCCGACCCAACCCCCACTCGATCTGAGCCGTTGATCAAATGAGATCAACGGCCCAGATAATTCCCTACCATAATTAACTCCCCAACTACCCCCTAGACCCTTCAGTCTTCGAGACCTCTCTTTCTCTCTCTCTCTTCTCGTCTCTTCCTCTCCTCCTTCTCTCTAGAACCTTCTGGTTCGTCTTCTTCTCCGATGGCCCTCAGCCTGTCTCCGGCCACCTCCAGCCTCTCTCCTGTCACGAGCCAGAATCCTAATCCAGGTTGTGATGGCGCCCAACGACGGGGTTAGGCAAGCCAATATGAATT
>ML270989.1:0-21892 GCA_005239495.1 Nicotiana undulata | reverse complement strand
GTTTTATTCTGTTATGTTGTTGTTATAAATGTCAAAGTGTTGTGTACGTTGGCTTGTCTAGCATGTTCAATGTTAGACGCAGTCACGGCCTGAAAGGTGGGATTTCGGGTCGTGACACACACACAACCTACCTTGCATCCTCTAAACGCCATCATCTCCAACTGTAACCTGCTTGGCATCGCCGTGCAGAACCGTGTCCCTAAGGACCGCCAAATATGAGTCATCATCCTACCGCTCTCGGATACGACCAATTAGAGAAGACCGAGCGACAATATAGGCTAGGACACTGCTGGGAGAAATATCCAACCTTACGAACTGATTAGCCAAAGTCTGGATGTCTTTAGCCAACGGTCTATTGACAACTGGGATATACGCAAGACTGCCCATACTCACCGCCTTTCTACTCAATGCATCGTCCACCACAATGGCCTTCCCCGGGTGATATAATATAGTGACATCATAATCTTTTAACAACTCTAACCACCTCTGCTGCCTCAAATTTCGATCTTTCTGCTTGAATAAGTATTGGAGGCTGCAATGGTCAGTAAAAATCTCACACGGCACGCCATAAAGATAATGCCTCCAAATTTTCAAAGCATGCACAATAGCTGCCAACTCTAAATCATGAACAGGGTAATTCTTCTCATGGACTTTCAACTGACGAGACGCATACATAATCACTCTGCCATCCTGCATTAATACCGTTCAAAGTCCAACTCGGGAAGCGTCACAATGCACCGTGAAAGAACCTGAACATGGTGGTAATACCAACACCGGTGTTGAAGCCAAGGCAAATCTTAAGTTTCTAAAAGTTCAACCCACACTCGCCTGACCATTCGAATGGAACATCCTTTCGGCTCAATATGCTCTTAATAGTTGTTCATAGTCACTTACTGAATCATCAAACAGCTTCACGTTAACAATAATCTCCTTTCAAACCTTCACAATACTGATAACGAGATGCGATTCCTGAAGACCTCATAATTATATACCCGACTTAACGTGTCTCATCTGACGCCATCCGAGCGGGCACATACCTCGTAGGTTAGAGCTCAATAATTATAACACGAATTTGGAAAATTATGTACATATAGTTAATTTATTTATTTAATTATTATTACTATTACTTTTATTATTATTATTTATTCATTTAGTATATGACTATGATCATTATTTCATCCATAAATTGTTGAATAGGACTAACAGACATGACTCTTTATCAGTACTATGGTAGAATTTGATTCACACAGGAGAACTTAAACACAAGAATTTCCACCACAAGGATCTCATCCTTACACAACTTCCGCCGCGGCTCGTAGCCCGATTTAAACATCTCAAATAATATTAAAATGCGAGGATCTCGTCCTCAATTCTGAATCACAAGTAATATGCATATCGCCACTCAGAGCCTTCCATTTTTTTCTTTTGAATATTATCCGTTAAATAAAATTACAACACGTAATGATAGACACAGTTATCTCCTTAGAATTTCTCAATACAAGTATTCCCATAAGTAGATTTTTGAGTTACAAAGCTCACCCGAGAGTGGAGCATATTAGGAGAACTTTATTAAATACGCATAACCGAATTAAGTTCAGTAAATCGTCACTTTATAATAATTAGAGATTGTTCTTGTAATGACACCACTTAATGTAGCAACCTAAGCCATACCATAGAAAATATATCAACAGGCTAGGTCTCCACCTCTAGGAATCTGACCTCCACCTTCGACATGTACGTTGAGTTGTCGCTTGCAATGGGACACGTAGCTTGAGTGTTCTGATGAAATATGACTCTCCCAAGTCTAGGACAATTTCTACCACTAGCCGAAATAGAGTATCAACCTTCCCTGAGCCGTCCAAAATTTGACAATCATATTTGAGTCCTCTAATGAGTCTGTGGACTTGCTTTCTAGCTAGATAAACCGAAGTAGGAGGGTGACGGGCTGACTTATCGAACCTGGTAGCATGTTCTACCACCGCCGTATGACCTAACGCAACCTCTCAAACCTTATGCACCACACATTATGGAGGGTCCGAGAAACAACTTCTTTCAAAAGCATTTATGAGAATTAAGTCAAATAGTTGATGTTGCACTGGCTGGTCGTACTTTTCGTAGGCTTGCCTCAACCACCGGCGACCAATTTCATCCTTTACCATGTTGACTCAACACCGCTGAGCTACCCCACTTATTCGTGTACTCATCGTTATTCCTTGGGATAACTCTTATTCCTATTGATGCACAACGACCCCACAAGTAAAGCTATGTACAGATAATTTTTGGCACGAACCATATAGTCTAGAAGCTTGTCAACCACTGTACTCCCTCTGGAGCACCCCAAAATCCGCAACCGTAACTCCCACGTTGATTAAACCTTCTATAGATCTAAAGTTGTTTATACAACTTTTTTGGTACTGAGGTAAATAGTTATTAAGGAGACAGACACACCGAAATCCTTAGCTTTATCTCTTGTAAAAATCTCAGGCCTTATACCTTTCAAGACAAAATCGATATAACACATGACCCCGCAATCTATTCCTTGACAGTGGACTTCCTCACTTGGAACGAAGCCATAGATCACAATGTCTGATAATCCATGGTGTTAAACTTCACGGCTCACATACATCAACTCCGTTGCTTTCAACTATTCCCTTGTTATGCAGTACCGAAGTAACTATGAATCCCTCTAAGATATGGGCTAGTCCAATATGTACCGACTGAGCTAGAACCTCCGCGTCTAGATCCATTTGAGACTGTACAATAGGTGTTGATGTTCAAGCTTTGAAATGAGCTCTGCTTCTGTCTATTTCCCTAACCGTAGCTATCATTGGGGCTTCATCTCTTGTCCGGTTGCTAACGCTTTGCACGTTGTCGAGATTTGTGTGAGGACAAGAATAGACAGGTTCAATAATCAATGGTAGAATAAATTCGCACGATAGAGTAGAATAGAAGTGAGATTGTTCCTAACTCAATANTGTCACGACCCAAATTCCCAACCTTAGTGATCGTGATGGCGCCTAACACCACACTTGCTAGGCAAGCCAATGTTAGAAGTCGATTGAGTAATTTTCCTTAATTAATTACTTCAGCATAAATAATTTAATTTAAATGAACTTAATCAAATTAATTCCCAACAACCACAAAATAAAATAATAAAACTAACCAACTAAACGAAACGAACCACGATAATATTTATAATAACAACTCTAGAACTATCCCATAGTCCGGTGTCACAATCCACAAACAACTAAAGAATACTACAAAGAATGTCTAAAAGAAATAGTGTAATTGTTCTTAATGATATAAAATTGTGTATGTAAATATAGAAGAAGACTCTCGGATATCTGCAAACGCCGGCAGATGTACCTCGTGTCTCCAAACGAAATCGGGTAGTCGTCCTAGAATCCTCTACTACTGAATGGTACCTGGATCTGTGCAAAAAGAGCACAGAGTATAGTATCAGTACAACCGACCCCGTGTACTGAGTAAGTGTCGAGTCTAACCTCGGCGAAGTAGTGACGAGGCTAAGTCAGGCTTCAACTATATAATCTTTAACAACAATAAATAATGAGCAAGAAAGAAATCTAAACAAATAAATAATTAAGTGTTGCAACCAAATAAAATAAAATAACTCAGCTATAACCAATTCTCAAATATCTCTTCAGAGTTCCAAACTTTAACTTTAAATAAATAGTACTAAAATATTTAAAGAGTAGTAAAATAAACATTTTAGCTTTTCAAAACTTTGATTCTCTTTTTCTTGAAAAATCAGTAAAGTATAAATGTAAATATCCTCCCTTATCACTGTCATATATTTATATTTTCCCTGTCCACCCTTATCGCAATCATATATATTTATTTCTCTTGTCCACCCTTATTACAGTCATATATATTTATTTCTCCTGTCCACCCTTATCACAGTCATATATATATATTTTTATTTATTTTTCCTTGTCCACCCTTATTACAGTCATATATATTTATTTCTCCTGTCCACCCTTATCACAGTCATATATATATATTTTTATTTATTTTTCCTTGTCCACCCTTATCACAATCATACATATATTTATTTCAAACTTTCACGATTCAGGCCAAGCCCTTCACAATACTTTTATTTCAACCATTATAAATAATAAACTACATTTTTCTCATGACTTCATCAATTACCAAGAAACCAACAAGAATATAAGTAAACACCGTAACGCTGTCAATCTAGCTCAGTCTTTATATACTATAATAAACTCAAGAGAACAGCCAACATTTTAACACACTTACAACAACAATTGGAAGTAACTCAATGAAACCCAATAACCAGGTGAACCTCAACATATACGAAACAAGTTAGACGGCCTTTCTCATAACTGCCTCAATATTATCAAGACGAGACCAACAGGAGCGTAAATATATATATATATATATATATATATATATATATATAAAATATATAATTCGTAAAAATAATGCCAAACCTCTTAACCGTTATACATTTCACAAGGAAACCAGCTCAAACAATCAATACTCTTTCCAAATAATCACAACAATTTCTAACACAGATCAACAAGGCCAAATAGTCATCGAATCCATAATGAACATATAACTATTAAGATAATGATCAAATAAGTGGGGAACAGGAAAGGGGATCATGTTTAACAACCAATTTGGGTGGTGAATAGATACTCGTCACCACATCTATACACCACGCACATGCATTTCACATAACAAACAAGTGGGGAGTCTTATTCCCTCAAGCAAGAGTTAGACCAAACACTTACCTCAATTCCGCAGGCCACTCAATGCTCAACTATTGCTTTTCCTTTTGAATTCACATCTAACTTGCTCGAGTCTAATCAAAATTAACTTAATATCATTAACTAATGCTAAAGGAACTAACTTTTTTGAAAAATATAATTTTTCCTAAGTTTTCTAAAAAAAGTGAAAACTCGACCCCGGGCCCGCTTGGTCTAAACTCGGGGTTCGGACCAATTTACGATTATCCATTCACCCACGAACCCAAATATGCTATTAGTTTTGAAATCCGACCTTAATTTGATATAGAATTTTGATTTTTACAAAACTCCCTAATTCTACCCAAATCCTAGTTTTGTTTACCATGAAAATTCTTTGTTTTTGCTTTAAAAGTGATGCAAAATAGTAAGGAATTGATAGAACAAAGCTTTGAATTGATTACCTATGACTTGGGGATGAATATTGTTGAAGAAAATCATTTTTAGGGCTGAAAACCTTGAAATTTTGGTGAAGAAGAAGGTCTTGCTCGGTTTTTAAAAGATATTTATAATAGTTGGGTTGGGCAACTGTGCGATCGCGGTTAATTAAATGCGATCGCACAGGGTAAAGGGAAACTGGGATGTGCGATCGCGGGAGAAAGAGTGCAATCGCACAAGATATGGAAACATTGAGTTGTGCGATCGCGGGAGAAAGAGTGCAATCGCACAAGGTATGACCTCCCCTCCCCCAGGCCTAATTTTAAAGTTGTGCTATCGCGAGGTTTACTGTGCGACCGCATAGCACAGTCCAGGTGGTGCAGTGCGATCGCACACCTGCTCCTGCGGTCGCACAGCGCAAGTTTTTGGGGCTCCTGAAGGCTACTCTATGCGATCGCGGCTATACCTATACGATCGCATAGTGCAAAAACCTGGACACCAGATATTTAAAAAACAACAATTATTTAAGTGCAAAAATCATCTCGTGGTCTATCCGAAACTCACCCGAGCCCTCGGGGCTCTAAACAAAACATGCACGCAAGTCTAAAAATATCATACAGACTTGCTCGTGCGTAAAATCATGAAAATAACATGTAAATTTATGAATTAAACCTCAAAACTCATCATTTTCATAAAAACTGTTAAAGTTCATAATTTCTCAACCGTATGTCCGAATCACGTCAAACGAACTCCCTTTTTCACCAAATTTCACAGTTAACCTCTAAATACCATAACAAAGTTGTACCGGGCTCCGAAACCAAAATACGGATCCGATACCAATGATTTCAAACATTAATTCTTTTCTTTATTTCATAAATATTTCAGCAAAACAATTTCTTTCAAAAAAAAATTTCTAAGGCTTGGGACCTCGGAATTTATTTCCGGGCATACGCCCGAGTCTCATATTTTAATGTATACCTCCCGGGATCGTCAGAACACGGATCCGGGTCCGTTTACTCAAAATATTGACCAAAGTCAACTTTTATCAAATTTAAATTCTAAAAATCATTATTTCTCATATTTTCACATAAAAGCTTTCCGGTTTCACGCCCGGACTGCGCACGCAAATCGAAGTATTTCATTTTAGTCTTTTTATGGTTATTTTACATGGAACGGAGTCTAATTTTATAAAATGACCCTAAGGTCATCACAATGAATTTGTGGTATATCATTTTGTCATAATAAATAGTTTTAAATATTAACACAACTATTCCGACGTTTTCTAATAACTTGAATATAAAAAATTCTTATAGATTTAACATTTGTTGTAAATTATTTATTGTGACTAAAATATTACTACAGTAACTTCAAACACGTGACAAAAACTTATATTTAGCTATGAATTTTATTATTAAAAAAAATTGTAGTTGTTAAATCAGTAATTACTACAAATTTATAACTTAAAGCAAAAATATTTATTTAGCAATAATATTATATTTCAAGTAACTTTTTGTGGCTAAAAGGTTTGTATTTCTACAATAACTTTATGCACGTGGCAACAATTTATTTTTAACTATAAAATTGGATTGTATCAATAAATTTGTAGCTATTAAGTCACTTATTGCCACATATTATAATAACTTGAAGCAAAAAGATTCATTTAGCTATAGCTTTTTGTTTCAAGTACGTTTTTGTGGCTATAAAGTTACTATTGCTATAATAACTTTAAATGCGTGGCAAAAACTTATTATTAGCTATAAAATTAGATTGTATCGATAAATTTGTAGCTATTAAGTCACTTATTGCCACATATTTTAATAACTTGAAGCGAAAAGATCCATTTAGCTATAACATTTTGTTTCAAGAACTTTTTTGTGGCTATAAGGTTATTATTGCTACAGTAACATTAAACGCGTGGCAAAAAAATATACAATTAGCTACAAAGTTTTGTTGTAGCAATAAATTTGTAGCTATTTGAATAATTATTTCTATGATAGTTTGCAACTATAGCAAAGATAAAGAATTAGCACTGCCAATTTAATTTTGTAGCTAATAAATTTTACGAAATTATAAATAGCTATAAAACTGAATCCATGCTAGTGAAGCTAACTCGGCCAGGTTACCCCAACTCATATGCCGCCACCACTGATCAACCCACTACTATGAACCTGAGACGTGACAAAAGCAATCCCGCTCGTCTCCACAATTACTCGAAGTACGAAGAATATAGTGGCACTCCTCCAGGAAACCCTGAGCACCATCTGTCACCCATCCACTGAAAGATAGGAGGGTGGTACTTCTCAAGTCCAAGGTGTTCTCCCTCCGATGTTGCTACCCTAACCACAGCTGAACTGAAACCACACGTCGTGCTGTCATGACAACTGGTACCTGACCAATATGATCTCGCTGCTCTAGAGTGTAGACGGTGGGAGTCTGAACTCCTCCCCTGATCCGTGAAGCAACTGGTGCACTAGAGTCAACCTTGCCTGAGTCAATGTACCAATTATACTCAAAACTACGCCCAGGCCTCCTGAAGTCCGGGGTAGTAACAGGCACCCTCAGTACCTGTCCCCCGCTGGAATAACTGCGGCTTCTCAACGGCTGCTCTGGTAGGCATCTTAACTGCGGCACACGCTCCTCGTCAGCCTCTGCCTCTTACCATTGCGACGTTTGCTTTGGGGTAACATCATCAGGAACTGCAGCTCGTGTTCTCACCGTCGATAAGAGAATGGATCGATAATTTCAAACTTCAAGATCAATGAATTCGCACGATAGGAATGAAGGAAGTGAAATTGTCCTAATAGTTGCGCAGCCTCTCGAAGATAAGTACAAACGTCTCCGTACCGATCCACAAGACTCTACTAAACTCGCTTATGACTCGTAGCACCTATGAACCTAGAGCTCTAATACCAACTTGTCATGACCCAAATTTCCCTCTGTTGGGTATCGTGATGGCACCTAGTCTAAAGGACTAGGTAAGCCTAACAGTAACTGAATAACAACCATAATAAAAGGAAACTAACAGCCTTGATATAGAATCTTGACAAAATTTACAAATCTTCCCAAAATCCAGTAATACAAGTCATAAGCTCTACGAATCTTCTACAACTTCTAAATACAACTGTTTGGAAATAAATACAACAGTTGAGTAGAAACAGAAGGTGACTCCGAAGCCTGCGAACGCAGCAACAGGTTGCCTTGAGTCTCATCGGCAATCATCTGCGCAGCTACTAACAACCAAAACCTGGATCTGTGCAAACAAAAATGCACAGAAGTGTAGTATAAGCACACCATAGCGGTGCCCAGTAAGTATCAAGACTAACCTCGGTGGAGTAGTGACGAGGACTAGTCAAAACACCACTGGTCTAAAAAATAACTGACATGAATATAGAAATACACGAACACTACATCTATCTAAGGCTTCACGGAATAATTTACAACAATGACGATATAATGCGGAAGGAAATTACAAAAATTAACCAACGAAACATCATAAAAATACACAGAAAGATGGACAGCAAAAAAAGCCAAGCCGGAAGAAAACACAACACAATAGAGAACACCAATAACTCAACTCTACGTCAGTTTGTTCATATCGGGCCTTATCCATTAAAATTCATAAACTGGTGAAACCTTTAAACAACGGTTCATATGAAAAACTTTGCAAATATACTCATTTTAGTATAGAAAGCTCTCCTTTGAAAACACACTTTCTCCAAATGCATATATAAGTATATTTAATAGAGTAAAATACCAAAAACATAGTTTCTTTCAAAATACGAAATTTCTAACGTTGTTTTCCCAATAAATGACTTCCAAATATCATTTTATGCAAAACGAATGCTTTTCAAGTATACTTCCGATGTAAAAGTCATTCAAATATAATCATTTCGAAACCATTACTTTTTCAATAATACTTTTCAATAAAATCTCGTAATCATAATCTCCTCAAGATAAATCTATCGGAACTCAGTCTGTAACTCAAAACTTGCCATACAGTACAGGAGGAACATCAAGTCTTGTCAATAAATGCAGTAAGAGATCAGTATGAATATCCAAATTAAAACAACGGAATATTAACTCTTAAACAAGTGCAGTAAATATCAAACAGGAACAACGGAAATAACAATGCAAAGACAAGTGCACGGCATCACCCTTCGTGCTTTTACTCTCATCCTCACCATAAATAAATAAACATGGCACGGAATGTCCCCTCGTGCTAAAATAACATAAACATAGCACGGAATGTCCCCTCGTGCTAAATAACATAAACATGGCACGGAATGTCCCCACGTGCTAAATAACATAAACGTGGCACGGAATGTCCCCTCGTGCTAAAACAACATAAACATGGCACGGAATGTCCCCTCGTTCTAAAATAACATAAACATGGCACGGAATGTCCTCTCGTGCTAAAATAACATAAATGTGGCACAGAATGTTCCCTCGTGCTAAAATAACATAAACATGGCACGGAATGTCCCCTCGTGCTAAATAACATAAACATGGCACAGAATGTCCCCTCGTGCTAAAATAACATAAAAATAGTTTGACAAGGAAAATCAACAATAAGAACCATAAATCATTCCTCGATCGGGTCCACTAGGTCTGGTACCGAGATCTGCACAACGTAAAGAAGTGCAGGTGTAGCATCAGTACAACCGACCCCATGTACTGAGTAAGTGTCGAGCCTAACCTCGGCGAAGTAGTGACGAGTCTAGGACACGACAAATAATATCACCTATGCAGTTTAAATAAACTATAACAGGAAATAAAAACAAGAAACAAACAGTAAGTACAATAACGGGGAAACATGCCGGGGAAAAGAGGTAGCAATTACTGAAATGATGGAACGAAGCAACAGTCTAAATATCCAAAAATAATAACGAGAATTAACAACACGAAATAAAAAAGTGAAAAGAAACGGCACGGCATGTCCCCTCGTGCATAATATAGCATAACACGGCACGGAATGTCCCCTCGTGCGTAACAACATAAAATATGGCACGGAATGTCCCCTCGTGCATAAACAACATAAACATGGCACCGAATGTCCCCTCGTGCATAAAACATCACAATCACGGAACGGAATGTCCCCTCGTGCATATATATATCATCAACATGGCACGGAATGTCCCCTCGTGCATAATAATCATAAACACGGTACGGAATGTCCCCTCGTGCACAAACAATATAAACATGGCACGGAATGTCACCTCGTGCATAAAACATCAAAATCACGGCATGGAATGTCCCCTCGTGCATAAGAATCATAAACACGGCAAGGAATGTCCCCTCGTGCATAACAACATAAAAGCAACAGTTAGCATGAAAATCAACAATAAGAAACCTTAAATGCACGGAATAATCAACAAGAATAATATCCTCCCGGCAAGGGACACACAGCTATAACCAATCCTACACAAGTGTATAATTCAACGTAAAGTTCCTCAACCGATCAACTACTCAACAATACTCATAACTAAGAATTTCCACCAAATGGATAGCTATCAAATTGATACTAAACCCATGAACATAGTAAAATCCAGTAAATATCATATAATTGCAAATATCCGACTCACGGTCATGCTTCACAACAACATATAGGTACTCATCACCTCACCTATACATTGAACATGGAATAAACACGTAGCAATTAGGACTCAATACATCTTACCTCAAGCTAAGGTTAGGCCAAACACTTACCTCGACTTCCACGATCAAATCAAGCCTCTAGCACCGTTTTTCCTTTCGAACCCAACTCCGAATCAATCGTATCTAGACATAATTGACTCATAACATTAATGAATGCTCAACAATTCAATTTTAATGCTTAATTATAGTTTTTCTAGTATTCTTCCCAAAAATCCAAAAATCGACAATGGGCCTGCTTGGTCCAAACACGAGGTTCGGACCAAAACCCGATCACCCATTCATCCACGAGCCCAAATATATAATTTGTTTTGAAATCCGACCCCAAAATGAGGTCAAACTCCAATATAATCAAAAAGCCCTAACTCAACCCAAATCCCCAAATTTCTACCATTAAAACCCTAGGATTCTTTATGATAATTGATGAAAAACAGTAGAAAGTTGAAGGAAATCAGTTAGTGAACACTTACCTACGAATTGGGAAGAAAATCTCTTGAGAAAATCGCCCTAGGTCCTCTATTTTTATGAAAAAGGGGAAGAAGAAACGTCTGAAGTTTGTTTTTAAAAACATCACTGCTCGACTTTCGCACCTGCGGTGCTTGGGTCGCACCTGCACTATCGCAGGTGCGAGAAATGGATCGCACATGCGGAGATGGACAGGCCCATAGGGGGACGCACCTGCGAAAAGGTTATCCGCTCCTGCGGAACCGCTTCTGCGGAGAAGGGTCCACATATGCAAGAGGGACCGCACATGCGTGCATAGAGGCGCACCTGCGGCCCTAGGCTCGCAGGTGCGGGCACACCAGATCTGGTGCACCAGCAGTGTTTTCTTAAGTTCAAACACCCCGAAGACCTACCCGAAACACACCCGAGCCCTCGGGGCTCAAAACCAAATATGCACACAACCTCAAAAACATCCTACGGACCTATTCACGTAATCAAATCACCAAAATAACATCATAAACATCGAATTATACCTCAAAATCAATGAAATTTCTCAAAGCTTGTTTAAACATCAATTTTTGCATTTTAGGTCCGAATCGCGTCAAATGGATTATGTTTCTTACCAAACTTCACAGACAACACATATAACTCATATCGAACCTATACCGGACTCCGAAACCATAATACGGGCCCGATACCACAGGTTTCACATAACATTTCACCTTCAAAAACCTTTATATATTTCAGAAAACAATGTTTTTAAAAAATTCATTTCTCAGACTTGGGACCTCGGAATTCGATTCCGGGCATACGCCCAAGTCCCATATTTTCCTACGGACCCTCCGGGACCGTCAAGTCACGGGTCCGGGTCCGGGTCCGGGTCCGGGTCCGGGTCCGTTTACCAAAAATGTTGACCAAAGTCAACCTTATTCAAATTTCAATACAAAAACATCATTTTTATAAGTTTTTCACCCCAAGGCTTCCCAGCTACACGCCCGGGCTGCGCACGCAAATTTAGGTAAGATAGAAGGAGGTTTTTGTGACCTCAGAACACAGATTTATCTAGAAATACACGGGATGACCTTTTGGGTCATCACAATCTCCACCTCTAAAACAAACGTCCATCCTCGAACAGACATAGAAAGGTACATGAATCGGGGAAAAGATGGGGGTATCGGCTCCGCATATCGGACTCGGACTCCCAAGTAGCTTCCCCAGCAGGCTGACCTCTCCACTGAACACGGACCGAAGAATAACTCTTCGATCTCAACTGACGAACCTGCCGGGCTAATATGGCTACCGGCTCCTCCTCATAAATCAAATCCTTGTCCAGTTGGACACTGCTGAAGTCTAGCACATGAGATGGATCAGCAATATACTTCTGAAGCATAGATACATGAAACACCGGATGCACGGCTGATAAACTCGAAGGTAAAGCAAGTCTGTAGGCCACCTCTCCTACCTTATCAAGAATCTCAAATAGACTAATGTACCTAGGGCTCAACTTGCCCTTCTTCCCGAACCTCATCACGCCCTTCATGGGCGACACCCGAAGCAATACCCGGTCACCAATCATGAATGCCAAATCACAAACTCTACGGTTTCCGTAACTCTTCTGCCTGGACTGAGTTGTACGAAGTCTATCATGAATGATCTTCACCTTGTCCAAGGCATCCTGGACTAACTCTGAACCCAACAATCTAGCCTCTCCCGGCTCGAACCACCCAACTGGCGACCGACACTGCCTACCATACAACGCCTCTAAGGAGCCATCTGGATGCTCGACTGATAGTTGTTATTGTAGGCAAACTCAGCTAAAGGCAAAAACTGGTCTCAGGAACCTCCAAAGGCAATGACACATGCTCGCAACATATCCTCCAAGATCTAAATAGTACGCTCGGACTGTCCGTCCGTCTGAGTATGAAACGTTGTGCTCAACTCAACCCGTGTGCCCAACTCACAGTGAAATACTCTCCAGAAATGGGAGGTAAACTGAGTACCTTGGTCAGAGATAATGGACACGAGCACACCATGCATGCGAACAATCTCCCTGATGTAAATCTTTGCCAACTTCTCTGAAGAGTACGAAACTGATACCGGAATGAAGTGTGCTGACTTGGTCAGCCTATCCACAATGACCCACACCACATCAAACATCCTCTAAGTCCGTGGGAGCCCAACTATGAAATCCATGGTAACACGCTCCCACTTTAACTCGGGAAGCTCAATCTGCTACATCAAACCACCGGGTCTCTGGTGCTCGTACTTAACCTGCTGACAGTTCAAGCACCGAGCTACATATGCCACAATATCTTGGTACATCTTTGCGTCGCCCGGATGAATGGAATACCGGGAACTATGGGCCTCCCGCAATATCAACTCACGAATACCATCAACATCAGGCACACAAACACGGTCCTGCATCCTCAAGACTCCATCATCAGCAACTGAAACCTACTTGGCACCTCTGTGTCGGACTGTATCTCTAAGAACACATAAATGACGATCATCATACTACCAGTCTCGAATACGATCCAACAATGAAGAACGGGCCACAGTATAAGTTAAAACACTGGCAAACTCTGAAATATCCAATCTCATGAAGCGATTGGCCAAGGCCTGAACATCTAAAGCAAGCGGTCGCTCCCCAACCGGTATATAAGCAAGACTACCCATACTGGATGACTTCCGGCTCAAAGCATCGGCCACCACATTGGCCTTCCCCGGATAATATAAGATGGTAATGTCATAATCTTTCAACAGCTCTAACCATCTTCTCTGACTCATATTCAACTCTTTCTGGTTGAATAGATACCACAAACTATTATGATCTGTGAACACCTCACATGACACCCCATACAGATAATGCCTCCAAATCTTCAACGCATGAACACTGGCTGCTAACCCTAAATCATGAACTGGATAATTCGTCTCATGAACCTTCAACTGACGCGAAGCATATGCTATAACCTTTCCATCCTGCATCAACACTGCACCAAGCCCAACCCGTGAAGCATCACAATACACGATATATGACCCTGCACCTGTGGGCAAGACTAACACCGGTGTCGTGGTCAAGGCTGTCTTGAGCTTCTGAAAGCTCGCCTCACACTCATCAGACTACCTGAACTAGCACCCTTCTGAGTCAACCTGGTCATCGAGGCTGCAATAGATGAAAATCCCTCCACAAACCGACGATAATAACCTACTAGGCCCAAGAAACTCCGAATCTCTGTAGCTGAGGTGGGTCTAGGCCAATCTCTTACTGCTAAAATCTTCTTAGGATCCACCTGAATACCCTCTGCCGACACCACATGACCCAGAAATGCAACCGAACTCAACCAGAACTCACACTTCAAAAATTTGGCATACAACTGACTGTCCTTCAGAGTCTGGAGGACGACTCGAAGGTGCTGCTCATGCTCCTCCCGGCTGCGGGAGTAAATCATAATATCATCAATGAAGACTATAACAAACGAATCCAAATAGGGTCTGAACACTCGGTTCATCAAATCCATAAAAGCAGTTGGGCATTTGTCAACCCAAATGACATCACCAAGAACTCATAATGCACATACCGAGTGCGAAAGGCTGTCTTAGGGACATTCAGACGCCCTAATCCTCAATTGATGGTAGCCAGATCTCAAGTCAATCTTGGAAAACATTGTGGCACCCTGAAGCTGGTCGAACAAATCATCAATCCTCGGCAAGGGGTACTTATTCTTGATAGTAACTTTATTCAATTGTCGGTAGTCAATACACATTTTCATTGTGCCATCTTTCTTCTTAACAAATAACATTGGCGCACCCCAAGGAGAAACACTAGGCCTAATAAAGCTTTTGGCTCCTATAACTGATCCTTCAACTCCTTTAGCTCTGGCGGAGCCATATGATATGGCGGGGTAGAAATGGGCTGAGTGCCCGGAGCCAAATCAATGCAAAAGTCAATATCCCTGTCGGGTGGCATAACCGGCAGGTCAGCAGTGAATACCTCTGGAAACTCACGAACAATGGGCACAGACTCCATAGGAGGAACCTCGGCACTAGAATCATGAACATAAGACAAATAGGCCAAGCAACCCTTCTCAACCATACGTCGAGCCTTCATATATGAAATAACTATACCGAAAGAATGACTGGGAGTCCCTGTCCACTCCAATAGAGGTACTCCCAGTAAGGCCAAGGTCACACTCTTGGCATGACAATCCAGAATAGCATGATAGGGAGATAACCAATACATCCCCAAAATGACATCGAAATCAACCATATCAAGAAGTAAAAGATCTACAAGAGTCTGCAGACCACCAATAACCATTAAGCAGGAATAGTAGACTCGATCTACCACAATAGAATCACCCACCAGTATAGACACATATACAGGAGTACTCAGGAAATCACGGGGCATAATTAGACAAGGAGTAAAATATGAGGACACGTAGGAAAATGTAGACCCCGGATCAAACAAAATCAAATCATCTCTGCTGCAAACTGCACCATACCTATAATAACTGCATCAGACGCCTCAGCCTCAGGTCTGGCGGGAATAGCATAGCATCGGGGATAAGCCCCACCAATCTGAACATCCCTGGGTCGACCTACTGCGGGCTGACCTCTACCCCTCATAGCATGTCCTCCACCTCTAACTATCTGGCCTCCGCCTCTGGCACCTCGACCTCCACCCCTAGCTGGCTGAGAGGGTGGGGGTGCACCTGGTGCGGGAATCATAGCACGGGAACCCTGATACTGAGAACCACCAGAAGCTCGGGGGGAAAACCTGGAAATGTGCCCTAGAACACAACAAGTGAAACAAGATCTTGGTTGTTGAGGCTGTTGGCCCTAAAACTATCCATGTCGACCAGAATAACCACCTTGGAATCTCTAAAGAGGCGATGCACTGATAGAAGCTAATGGTGCACTACGGGATACCAGAAGTGCCGACTGGAATGGTCTAGGAAGATGCCCTCTGCCAAAAGAATCTCTGCCTCCAGATGAGGCACCACTGAATCGACCGAAATGACGAGGTCTCTTGTCAGAACCCTGACCACTGCCCTGTGATAAGACTATCTCAATCTGCCTGGCCACATTGGCCGCCTCCTGAAATGAAATGCAAGTACCTGTCTCTCTAGACATCTGAAGTCTAATAGGCTGAGCTAGCCCCTCAATAAACCTCCTAACCCTCTCTCGATCTATGGGGAGTATCATGATACCATGTCGGGCCAAAGTGATAAACCGAGTCTCATACTGGGTGACTGTTCCGGTGTGTGGGTGGCAGGAGTCTGGGCCCCTCCCCCAGCCTGAGAGACGGCTGATGCTGTAGGAAGTAGACCGGCATGAGCCACGCTCTCCATAAGGCCCACTAAGCGGACCAGAGCGTCCTGAAGTACCGGGGTGGCAATGAACCCCTCTGGGACCTGAGCTGGTCCAACCGGAACCGTCTGAGCAGGAACCTCACCGGCAAAGTCTACTTGTGGGTCCTCTACTGGGGTTGCTGCTCTGGGCTGAGCCCTGCCCCTGCCTCGGCCTCTAGCACGGCCTCATCCTCGGCCTCTCGTAGGATCTGCAACTGGAGGATCGGGCTGCTGATCGGAAGATGAGGAAGCACGCGTTCTCTCCATCTGCGAGAGAATAGAATAGAAACTCAATTAGCATATATAATTCAAATCGCACGACAAAGAAGAATAGATGTGAAGTTATTCCTAACTATGCAGCCTATGGGGTATAAGCACAGACGTCTTCGTACCGATCCCTCAGACTCTACCAAGTTTGTCCCTGAATTATGAGACCTAGGCAACCTAGTGCTCTGATACCAACTTGTCACGACCCGAAATCCCACCGCCGGGACCGTGATGGCGTCTAACCTTGAACCCGCTAGACAAGCCAACGTTACCAGTTATTCTAACATGTTCCTTTATTATTTAGCAATTAACAGTGATATACAAGAACAATTAGAAGTCAAAGTGCGGAAGAAATGTAATCTAACAGCTTAATTAAACAGTATTACAAAACTCCTCCGTAAGAATTCCCCAAAATCTAGTGTCACAATTTTCACGGACTGTCTATGATTGCTACAAATAAAGTCCTGAATAAACAAAGTGCTACTATCTCGAAAATACATAAAGACAGGAAAAGAAGAGAGATAGGAGGTGACGCCAAGTCCTGCGGACGCCTGCAGGACTACCTCAGGGTCGCCCGGTGGACTGATGGAAGAATCCTCGATCAGTGTCCACTGGGTCCGATACCGAGATCTGCACAACAAAAAAAAGTACAGGTGTAGCATTAGTACAACCGACCCCATGTACTGAGTAAGTGTCGAGCCTAACCTCGGCGAAGTAGTGACGAGGCTAGGACACGACAAATAATATCACCTGTGTAGTTTAAATAAACTATAACAGGAAATAACAACAAGAAATAAACAGTAAGTACAATAACGGGGAAACATGTCGGGAAAGGGGGTAGCAATTACTGAAATGATGGAACGAAGCAACAGTCTAAATATCTAAAAATAATAACGAGAATTAACAACACGAAATAAACAAGTGAAAAGAAACGGCACGGCATGTCCCCTCGTGCATAATATAGCATAACACGGCACGGAATATCCCCTCGTGCGTAACAATATAAAATATGGCACGGAATGTCCCCTCGTGCATAAACAACATAAACATGGCACGGAATGTCCCCTTGTGCATAAAACATCACAATCACGGCACGGAATATCCCCTCGTGCATATATATATCATCAACACGGCACGGAACGTCCCCTCGAGCATAATAATCATAAATACGGCATGGAATGTCCCCTTGTGCATAAACAACATAAACATGTCATGGAATGTCCCCTCGTGCATAAAACATCACAATCACGGCAGGGAATGTCCCCTCGTGCATAATAATCATAAACACGGCACGGAATGTCCCCTCGTGCATAACAACATAAAAGCAACAGTTAGCATGAAAATCAACAATAAGAAACCTTAAATGCACGGAATAATCAACAAGAATAATATCCTCCCGGCAAGGGACACAGCGATAACCAATCCTACACAAGTGTATAATTCAACGTAAAGTTCCTCAACCGATCAACTACTCAAAAATACTCATAACTAAGAATTTCCACCAAATGGATAGCTATCAAATTGATACTAAACCCATTAACACAGTAAAATCCAATAATTATCATATAATTGCAAATATCCGACTCACGGTCATGCTTGACAACAACATATAGGTACTCGTCATCTCAGCTATACATTGAACATGGAATAAACACATAGCAATTAGGACTCAATACCTATTCCCTCAAGCTAAGGTTAGGCCAAACACTTACCTCGACTTCCACGATCAAATCAAGCCTCTAGCACCGCATTTCCTTTCGAACCCGACTCTGAATCAATCGTATCTAGACATAATTGACTCAATAACATCAATGAATGCTCAACAATTCAATTCCAATGCTTAATTATAGGTTTTCTAGTATTCTTCCCAAAAATCCAAAAATCGACCACGGGCCCGCTTGGTCTAAACACGAGGTTCGGACCAAAACCCAATAACCCATTCACCCACGAGCCCGAATATATAATTTATTTTGAAATCTGACCCTAAAACGAGGTCAAACTCCCAAATAATCAAAAATCCCTAACTCTACCCAAATTCCCAAATTTCTACCATTAAAACCCTAGGATTCTTGATGATAATTGATGAAAAACATTAGAAAGTTGAAGGAAATCAGTTAGTGAACACTTACCTACGAATTGGGAAGAAAATATCTTGAGAAAATCGCCCTAGGTCCTCTATTTTTATGAAAAAGTGGAAGAAGAAACGTCTGAAGTTTGTTTTTAAAAATATCACTGCTCGACTTTCGCACATGCGGTGCTTGGGTCGCACCTGCACTATCGCAGGTGCGAGAAATGGATCGCACATGCGGAGATGGACATGCCCATAGGGGGCCACACCTACGGAAAGGTTATCCGCTCCTGCGGAACCGCTTCTGCGGAGAAAGGTCCTCATCTGCAAGAGGGACCGCACCTGCGTGCATAAAGGCGCACCTGCGGCCCTAGGCTCGCAGGTGCGGGCACACCAGATCTGGTGCACCAGCAGTGTTTTCTTAAGTTCAAACACCCTGAAGACCTACCCGAAACACACCCGAGCCCTCGGGGCTCAAAACCAAATATGCACACAACCTCAAAAACATCCTACGGATCTATTCACGTAATCAAATCACCAAAATAACATCATAAACATCGAATTATACCTCAAAATCAATAAATTTCTCAAAGCTTGTTTAAACATCAATTTTTGCATTTTAGGTCCGAATCGCGTCAAATGGATTCTGTTTCTTACCAAACTTCACAGACAACACATATAACTCATATCGAACCTGTACCAGGCTCTGGAACCATAATACGGGCCCGATACCACAGGTTTCACATAACATTTCACCTTAAAAAAACTTTATATTTTTCAGAAAACAATATTTTTAAAAAATTCATTTCTCATACTTGGGACCTCAGAATTTGATTCCGGGCATACGCCCAAGTCCCATATTTTCCTACGGACCCTCTGGGACCGTCAAATCACGGGTCCGGGTCCGTTTACCAAAAATGTTGACCAAAGTCAACATTATTCAAATTTCAATACAAAAACATCATTTTTATCAGTTTTTCACACCAAGGCTTCCCGGCTACACGCCCGGGCTGTGCACGCAAATCGAGGTGAGATAGAAGGAGGTTTTCGTGACCTCGGAACACAAATTTATCTAGAAATACATAGGATGACCTTTTGGGTCATCACATATTCATAGTTGTTTGAAGGAGGAAAAGGACCCATAAAATCAATGCCCCATACATCAAAGATTTCACACACAAAAATAGAGTTAAGAGGCATTTCGTCCCTTTTTGAAATGTTACCGATTCTCTGGCATTTATCGCAAGTGGCGACATAATTCCTTGCATCTTTGAATAGAGTAGGCCAAAAAAATCCAACTCAAGTACTGTAGCTGCTGTCTTTCTTCCTCCATAGTGTCCTCCTGCGGCCCCATCATGGCAGTGACTTAAGATGTTTTTCATTTCTGTCTCCGGCACACATCTTCTGATTATGTCATCTGCACAAAATTTAAACAAGTAAGGATCTTCCCAGTAATAATGTCTTGCTTCTTTTTTAAAATTTTTCTTTTGTTCATAAGAAAAATCTTTTGGAATCCATCCTCCAGCCAAGTAGTTGGCAATATCAGCAAACCAAGGTGGTCAATTTATAACGGTTGTGACTGAGAATATATGTTCATCGGGAAATTCCTCTTTGATATCTTCTATCTCTGTAGGAGGATTTTCCAAATGAGGCAAATGATCAGCTACCTGATTCTTAGAACCTTTTCGATCTTTTATTTTAAGATCGAATTCTTGCAAAAGGAGTATCCATCTTAGCAATCTGGGTCTAGAATATTTCTTTGCTAAGAGGTACTTTAAAGCTGCATGATCAGTATAAATTATAACCTTTGTTCCTATCAAATAGGAACGAAATTTGCCAAACGTAAATACTACTGCAAGTAGTTCCTTCTCAGTTGTGGCATAATTCTTTTGAGCTTCATTGAGTGTTCTACTGTCGTAGTAAATAGGCCTGAAAATCTTGTCTCTCTTTTGTCCCAATATTGCTCCTACTGTTGTATCACTTGCATCACACATTATTTCAAAGGGTTTGCTCCAATCAGGAGAAACAACAATTGGAGCATTAGTCAATTTTTTCTTGAGAATCTCAAATGCTTTCCTGCAATTATCTGAAAATTCAAACTTCACATCTTTCATCAGTAGGTTAGTCAGAGGTTTTGAAAATTTTGAAATTTTTTTTATAAACCTTCTATAAAAATCCGCATGCCCTAAGAAACTTCTAGTGCCTTTAACAGTGGTAGGAGTGGGTAATCCTGCTATAAGATCAATTTTAGCCTTATCAACTTCTATCCCTTTAGTAGAAATTTTATGTCCTAAAACAATTCCCTCTGTTACCATGAAATGACATTTTCCCAATTAAGAACTAAATTTGTCTCTTCACATCTTTTAAGCACCAAAGTTAAATGATAGAGACAATATTCAAATGTCTTACCAAAACGTGTGAAATCATCCATAAATATTTCAAGAAACTTTTCAGTCATATCTGAGAAAATCGCCGACATGCAACGCTGAAAGTAGCAGGAGCATTACATATTCCAAATGGCATTCTTCGATAAGCATATGACGTGATTCGGACATCCGGTCGAGAAATTATGAACCTTAAGAGTTTTTGATTAAAATGATGAGTTTTGAGGTTTAATTCATAGATTTACATGTTATTTTCATGATTTTATCGCACGAGCAAGTCCGTATGATGTTTTTAGACTTGCGTGCATGTTTTGTTTAGAGCCCCGAGGGCTCGGGTGAGTTTTGGATAGGCCACGGGATGATTTTTGCACTTAAAAAGCTAATGGTTTTACAATATCTAGTGTCCAGTTTTTTGTATTATGCGATCGCATAGGTATAGCCGCGATCGCTTAGTGTAGTCTTCAGGGGTCCCAAAATATTGTACTGTGCGAAAGCAGCTCCTGGAGTGCGATCGCGAAGCACAGTCCAGGTAAGTTGTGTGATCGCACTGTGTACCCGCCCACC
>MDKH01033560.1:0-47852 GCA_005239495.1 Nicotiana undulata | reverse complement strand
TGCGGACTTTGGATCGCAGGTGCGGACTCGCACCTGCAGGAAATTGGCCGCACCTGCGATGGCATGGGCCCTTGGCGAATGTCGCGCCTGCGGAGCCGCTCCTGCGGAAGGAGTCGCACCTGCGATTGAATTTCCGCTGGTGCGAGCCTCGTGCTTGCGGAGGCGCGGCTCATGGACCGCAGGTGCGGTCACACCAGAAGATTTCCCACCAGCTGTGCAACTGCTGGTTTTTTACCCCGATCGGGGTCCAGGGGAACCCTAGGCCCACCCGAGCCCTCTACAAATTATACCAACAAGTCCCAAATCACATGAAGGACTTGCTCGAGCTCCCAGAACAATAAAAACATCATCCAAACTAGAAATCACCCTCCAAAACTCCTTAGTTTCAAACTTAGGATTTCAAGAAAATTCAAATGGCTCATTGATACGCCGAATGGGTCTATACTGCTTGGAATGACCCCAAATTTTGTGGGCAAGTCATAAATGACTATACGGAAATATTTCCAGTTCCGGAATTCCATTTGGACCATGATATCACGAGGTCCAATTCCAGGCTGAATTCCAAATCTTATGAAATCGTGAATTCCAATTCAGGTGCCGAAATACTCCCGGGTCATCAGAAACCCGAGGCGAACACACTCCCAAGTCCGAAATCATCATTCGGAGCTGCTGAGCTGTCAGAACTCAATTCCGAGATCATTTGCTCAAAATGCTGCTCGGGACCAAAATTAGCCAAATAGGCTAGCCTTCAGGAACCAAGTGTTCCTGAACTGGCCAAATCACTTCTGATTCTCGCACTACCTGCCCACACAAGTCATAAGGTACGAGTAGCCGCTATGGAAAGAGTCATTCACGGGAACGGAGTCCCAACACACAAAACGACCGGCTGGGTCGTTACAGTTGGGAATTTGGGTCGTGAAAAATAGTTATCAGTCGAGCATTCAGATGGCTCCTTATGAGGAATTATATGGTAGACGGTGTAGATCGCCAGTTGGATAGTTTGAGCCGGCATAGGCTCGGTTATTGGGTACAGACTTAGTTCAGGAGGCCTTATATAAGGTCAAGATTATTCAGGATCGACTTCGTGCAGCTCAGTCTAGGCAAAAGAGTTATGCCGATCGTAAGGTTCGAGATGTAGAATTCATGGTGGGAGAGAGATTATTACTTTGGGTATCACCCATGAAGGGTGTTATGAGATTTGGGAAGAAGGGTAAGTTGAGCCCTAGGTATATCGGGCCATTTGAGATTCTTGATAGAGTGGGGGAGGTAGCTTATAGACTTGCGTTGCCTCCAGGGTTATCCTTAGTTCATCTGGTATTCCATTGTGTCTATGCTCCGAAAATATCATGGTGACCCGTCCCACGTGTTAGATTTCAGCTCTATCCATTTGGACAAAGATTTGACTTATGAGGAGGAGCCGGTAGCCATTTTAGACCGGCAGGTTCGTCAGTTGAGGTCAAAGAGTTATCCTTCAGTTCGAGTGCAGTGGAAAGGTCAGCCCATTGAGGCAGCTACTTGGGAGTCTGAGTCGTACATGCAGAGTAGATATCCACACTTGTTTGCTAATTCAGGTAATTTTCTATGTCAATTCGAGGACGAACATTTGTTTTAGAGGTGGAGACTGTGATGACCCAAGGGGTCATTTTATGAATTAAGACTCCGTTATAGGCTTATTATCCCTAAAAAGATTAATTCTAAATACCTCGATTCGCGTACACAGTCCGGGCGTGAAGCCGGAAAGATTTTATTTGAAAATGTGAGAAATAGTAATTTCTAGAGTTAAAATTTGGTTTTAGTTGACTTGAGTCAACATTTTGAGTAAACGGGCCCGGATATGTATTCTGACAATCTCGGGAGGTCCGCAATAAAATATGGTACTTGTGTGTATGCCCGAAATTGAATTCCGAGGTCCCAAGCCTTAGAAATCAATTTTTGAAAGAAATTGTTTTACTGAATTATTAATGAAATAAAGAAAGAAATTAATGTTTGAAACCATTGGTATCGGACCCGTATTTTGGTTTCGGATCCCAGTACATATGTGTTATAGTATTTAAGTACTATCTGTGAAATTGGTGAGAATCGGAGTTGATTTGACGTGATTCGGATGTCCGGTTGAGAAATAGTGAAATTTAAGTGTTCTTGAGAAAAATGATGAGTTTTGAGGTTAAATTCATAGTTTTAGATGTTATTTTCATGATTTGATCGCACGAGCAAGTACGTATGATGTTTTTAGACTTGCGTGCATGTTTGGTTTAGAGTCCCGAGGACTCGGGTGAGTTTTTTGTAGGCTACGGGATGTTTTACACTTAAGAAAGTTGTTGTTTCTGTTGTAACTGGTGCACTGATAAATTGTTCTTCGCGTTCGCGAAGCTTCTCGCGAGAATGCGGAGAGTAAAATTGTCTGAGAGAGAAATGTTTCTTCGCAAACGCGAGGAGTTGGACGTGAACACGAAGCACCGGGGGGGTATTACCCTTCGCGAACGCGCCCTCCCCTCCGCGAACGCGATGCACAAATGGACCTAGGGGAGAGGGAGCCGCTAACCCTATGCGAAGTTGCGAAGGCGGCGCCTGGTCGCGAACGCGGAGGCCACTGTGCCTAGTGATACGCAAACGCGTTCTTCACCACGCGAACGCGAAGGCCAACGGGACTGACCCATCGCGAACGCGGCAGGTGCATCGCGAACGCGATGAAGGTCTGCCGAGCGATATAAAACATGTTTTAAAAATCGGGCAGAACCTTATTTTGATCTATTCTCGAACTACAAAGACCTAGAGGCGATTTTCTTCACACAAATTCATCCCCAAAGTGTTGGTAAGAAATTATAAACTCTACTCTTTCAATTACCCAATGTTTTTCATCACTTTTCAATTAAAAATCAAGAATTTTCATGGTAAAAATTGAGGGTTTGGGTTGAATTAGGGAATTTTGTAAAAATCGAATTTTGACCTCGAATTGGGGTCGGATTTCGAAACTAATTGCATATTAGGGCTCGGGGGTGAATGGGTAAATATAATTTGGTCTGAACCCCGAGTTTGGACCAAGCGGGCCCGGGGTCGGTTTTAACTTTATTTGAGAAAACTTAGGAAAAATCATAATTTTCAGTAATGTTACTTCCTTTAGCATTAATTAATGATATTAAGCTAATTATGATTAGATTCGAGTGTGTTGGAGGAGAATTTGAAAGGAAAAGCTATAATTGAACAGTGAGTGGCCTGCGGAATTGAGGTAAGTGTTTGGTCTAACCTTAGCTTGAGGGAATAGGTGTTGTTGTCTTGTTTGCTACGTGTTAGTGTTGAGTACGAGTATTGTCCATGCTTAAACCGATGACTATCCATGTTGAACAAGACTTATGATGATTTCTTGGTAATTTACCATCGTTGAGTATTGGCTCAAGTTGAGATTTATTTTGCAAAGTTAACTGTTGAAACTAGATTGGTTATAGTTAATTCCCTTGCCGGGATGTATTTGTTTCTATTGTTGATTCCCTTGCCGGAATATTATTGTTTCCACTGTTTGGGTGAGGTGAGAGTGATAAAGCACGGAGGATGATGTCGTGCACATTTACATTTATATTTATGCATATGGTAAGGAAGAGTGATAAAGCACGACGGGTGATGTCGTGCACATTTACATTTATATTTATGCATATGGTAAGGAAGAGTGATAAAGCACGAAGGGTGATGCCGTGCACATTTACATTTATATTTATGCATATGGTAAGGAAGAGTGATAAAGCACGAAGGGTGATGCCGTGCACATTTACATTTATATTTATGCATATGGTGAGGAAGAGTGATAAATCACGAAGAGTGATGCCGTGCATATTTACATTTATTTTGATGCATATGGTGAGGAAGAGTGATAAAGCATGAAGTGTGATGCCGTGCACATTTACATTTATATTGATGCATATGGTGAGGAAGAGAGTAAAGCACGAAGGGTGATGCCGTGTACTCTATTTATTATTTGGTGAGGCTGAGAGTAAAAGCACGAAAGGTGATACCGTGCAAGTTTCCTTTCTAATTTTAATTGCTAAAATTATTGTTGATCACTATCTGTGTTTGCCTTATTGTTTTCCTAGTTTATTATGTTAGAAATTCCCCATCGCATGATCCCTTCCCATTAATTGTTATTTCTTTGAATTCCTTAATTGTTGTTATTACTGCTAGCAAGATTATATAGATATCCAGGTTTTATGTGGTGTCTTGTCCTAGCCTCGTCACTACTTCGCTGAGGTTAGGCTCGGCACTTACTCAGTATATGAAGTCGGTTGTACTGATACTACACTCTGCACTCTTTTGTGCAGATACAGGTACCGTCTAACGCTAGGAGATTTTAGTAGCAGACATCGTTATTCAGAGACACGAGGGAGATCTTCTGGCGTCCTAGATTCCTGGAGTCTCCTTTTAGTTTAATAGATATTGTTTTATTACACTCAAAACAGTTACATTATTTTTTTCAACCATTATTGTAGTACTCTTAGTAGTTCGTGAATTGTGACACCAGACCCTGGGGTAGTCTTAGAGTTATATATATTTAGTTCGTGGCTCGGTTATTTATTCGTTTATCATTTTATTCATGAAGTTATTCGATGGAAATTATTAGGTGTAGTTTATATTTTAGATTGTTTTATTGTGTTTAAATAAAAATTAAAGGAAAAATGGCTAGTCAAGTTCTAACATTGGCTTGCCTAGAAAGTATGGTGTTAGGCGCCATCATGACCCCTAAGATTGGAAATTTGGGGGTGACAAGTACTTTGTTGTAAATAAGCTTCCTGAAGAAGCTTATCCATATGGGACTCCGCCGTAAATATGTTTATCTATTTGGTACTATATTGTAAATAATCCTCCTGAAGAAGCTTATCCATATGGGACTCCGCCGTAAATATGTTTATCTATTTGGTACTATATTGTAAATAATCCTCCTGAAGAAGCTTATCATTTCGGTACTCCGTTATGGATAAATATTACCCCCGGTAGAAGATTATCTATACATAGTACAGTAGCATCTTACAAGCAGCTTGCAGTAGCAGCTTACACAGAAGCTTCCTTTCTTCTATAAATAGAGGAGATTTCAGTTCATTATGTACATCAGTTTGAAAGTTGAATAATATATCACACTTTCTCTCTCTCTCTCTCTCTCGCTCTCTCTCTATATATATATATATATATATATATATATATATACTTATCTTGATAGTTCTTCTCTCATTCCTTCGACAACTATCACACGATCAAAAGGCAAGTGGAGAATCCAAACTTGTGATGATCCAAGGGGTCATTTTAAGAAATTAGACCTAATTCTAGACTTATTAGCCATCAAAAGACTAATTTTAACTATCTTGATTTGCATGCGTAGTCCGTGCATGAAACCGGAAAGCTTTTATGTGAAAATATGAGAAATAATAATTTCTAGAGTTAAACTTTGGTTTTAGTTGACTTTGGTAATATTTTTGGTAAATAGACCTGGATCTGTGTTCCGACAATCCCAGGAGGTCCGCAATAAAATATGGGACTTGGACGTATGCCCGGAATTGAATTCCGAGGTCCCTAGACTTAGAAAATAATTTTTGAAGAAAATTGTTCTGCTGGTTAATTCAAGAAATAAAGAAATAAAATAATATGTGAAATTGATGATATCGGGACCGTATTTTGGTTCCGGAATCCTGAACAAGTTTGTTATGATATTTAAGTCCTATCTGTGAAATTTGATGAGAATCGGAGTTGATTTGATGTAATTTGGACATCCGGTTGAAAAGTTAGAAATTTGAGTGTTCTTGAGGAAATCTTGAGTTTTGAGGTTAAATCTATAGATTTTGATGTTATTTTGATGATTTGATTGCACGAGCAAGTCCGTATGATATTTTTAGACTTGCGTGCATGTCTGATTTGGAGCCCCGAGGGCTGGGGTGAGTTTCGGGTAGGCTACGGAGTGTCTAGACTTATAAAAATACCCAACAACGGAACATCTGGTGTTGCAGGCCTCAGATCTCGCAAATGCGAGATCGGGCTTCGAATTTGAAAAGTCAATGGCCAGCTGTAGATCTCGCAAATGCGATATTCTGGGTCGCAATTGCGAAACGCCCTTTGTCGCAAATGCGACATTTTTATCGCATTTGCGATCATTCCCGAAAATCTCAGGGTTCGCAAATGCGAGACTCGCGACCTGTTATATCAGATTATTGATGGGTTTTTCACTTCTTTTTCAATTCTCTCAAACCCTAAACCTCCATAGGCGATTTTCCAAAGACCCAAACTTCTCCAAACCATTGGTAAGTGATCTCCAACTAATTCCTTTCAATTCCTAACAACTTTTAACAAGATTACAACCAAAATTCTAGAGTTTTCATGGTAAAAATTGGGTTTTTGGGTAGAACTTAGGAATTTTAAAATTTGGGGATTTAGACCTCGAATTGATGTCGGATTCCAATACCGATTGCATAATCGGGCTCGGGGGAGATTGGGTAAACGGGTTTTGGTACGAACCTCGAGTTTAGACCAAGCAGGTCCGGGGTCAATTTTTGTATTTTAGTAAGAAAACATAGGAAAGCCATAGTTTTTCAATAAAGTGATTCCTTTAGGCTATGATTGATAACATTGAACCAATTGTGGATAGATTCGAGCGGATTAGAAGCAAATTCTAAAGGACAGGCAGTGCTAGAGCAGTGAATTGCTTGTGAGATCGAGGTAAGTGCTTGGTTTAACCTTGACTTGAGGGAATAAGAATCCTTAGTTTCAAGTATGTTAGAAGTGTTGGATGTACCCTTGGTTTGTTATGATACATAAAGATTGAGCTGAATGACATCGTTATGATATGTACATATGTTCTAGTTGGTTTCATTATGAAATGACATTTGATGAAGTTTATGAGTTATATCGATTTCTATTTACAATTGTTGAGACAAAAATCTTGTGAAAGGCTTGGCCTGAATTGTGAAAGTTTTCATAAATAAATAAACTGATATGATATGTCTGGTGGGAGCGGGTTGCACGCCGCAACAAGGAGTAATAAAGGTGGACAGGTGGGATCGGGTTGCATGCCGCAACAGGTGTAATAAGGGTGACATATATAGGAAGGTGTAATAAGGAGGGACAGGTGGGAGCGGGGTGCACACCGCAACAAGGAGCAATAAGGGAGGACACCTATGTTTTACTGATTTTTCAAGAAAAGTAAAGATTTGAAAAATTATTGTTTACTCTACTATTTGGTTATTGAGGCCTGAAAAAAGGCAACTGAGTTATTTTATTTATTGTCCTTGTTTTGTTTAGAATTGTTATCTTGATTTGTTATATATATATATATATATATATATATATATATATATATATATTGTTACAGGTTACGTTACGTTGCCCTTTAGCCTCGTCACTACTTCGTCGAGGTTAGGCTCCACACTTACTCAATACATGGGGTCGGTTGTACTGATACTACACTATGCACTCTTTTGTGCAGATCCAGGTGCCGGCCAGCGTTAGGAGATCTTAGTAGCCCGCATTCATCATTCGGAGACACGAGGTAGATCTGCCGGCGTCCGCAGATTCCTGGAGTTTTCTCCTAGTTTTTATAGACGGTGTTTTATTTTATTCGGAACAGATATATTAATTCTTTCAGCCCATTATTTGTAGTATTCTTAGTGGTTCGTGAATTGTGACACCAGACACTGGGGTAGTCTCATAGTTATATATTTAGTTAGTGGCTCGATTTAATTATTCATTAATTATTTTATCCGTGAATTCATGCATTGGAATTAATAAATTTGGTTTAATTTTGAGTTGCTTTGTTATAATTAAATAGACTTTGATGGAAATTAATTAAATAAGATCTAACATTGGCTTGCCTAGCAAGTGTGGTGTTAGGCGCCGTCACGATCCCTAAGATTGGGAATTTGGATCTTGACAAAACTACAACACTTAGTTCCGTTTAGATCAGTTGATCCAGAATGCCATAATGGCTTCTGTCGATCTGACAATAGTTGCAGTTGTGGCTGATGCCTTTATTGCTAAACTTTCTTGGGACTCCCTCAACATGGCTTATGCCAACAAGTCCCAAACACGAGTCTTTACCTTTGGCGATCAGCTTGCACGACTATCCAAGGACTCCCGCTCAGTCGCTAAGTATCTCCATGAAGTGCGCTTTCTCTGCAATAAGCTTGCCGTTGCTGGTGCTTCAATCTCCAATGATGAGTTAATTGTCAAAATTTTGAGTGATCTAAGGCCGAACTTTCGTGAGATTTTCGTTGCAATCCGAGCAAGAGGTTCCATAATCTCTTGCGATGAGTTGTATGGGCTCTTTCTCAAACATGAGGAGTTGTATAAGGAAACCACACCAATTACTATTGCTATGGTAACTCACAATAGATCCATTAGTTCCTATAATCGCAGTGCTCGTTGACCGAACAACAACTCACAATGGCATTAGAACAATCGTATTAATGATCATGCTCAAGGACGTTACATCAATAACCATGTTTATGTCAGTTATGCAACAGACATGGTTATACTGTAAATATTTGCATGTCACAGTCTCATAATCATTTAAAGGCAAATTTTCTTTCAGATACCCAAGTTGCGCTCAACCAATGGATTATTGACTCCAGTGCTACTCATCATGTCATCACAGAGCCTACATATCTTGAAGAATATAATGGTTGGGAAGGTATAGCTATGGGCGATGGTAAAAGAATTCCGATTAATCACCGTAGTTCTATTGAATTAGTTGCATCAAATAATGCTTTTAAGGTGACTGACAATTTGTGTGCGCCTGCTATCAATTATTGTTTTTTTATCAAAGTTTTGTTAAGATAAATTGACCTCAATTGAAATTTTTCCATTTTGTTTTGTGAAGGACTTGAAAACATACAAGGATTAGATGACTAGCTAACCTCACCATAATAGCAACATGAAAAGTAGTTCTTGAGTGAATAAAAGTTATAAAAAAAACCTCCACAGTAAGAACGTGATCTCTTCCTATCTAAAGCCTTGGTAGGCAGAGTTTTTACTACCAATTTTTATTCTTAGGAAATTCACTAGACCAGAGAAACTATACAGAGGAGAAACTAGCTTGTTTTTAAGTAGTTCCAAATTCCAATATCATATTTACCAACAACTACACCAAAGATATAGGAAATTGCTAACGGTTAGGCTTTTTGTTTCTCAAGATAGATGACAATACCTCACGTGAACATTCTCCTAAACTACCTCTCTACTCTAAATGAAATGTCATATGCAATGAAGATATTATAGGGAGCCTGACGCATTGGTAAAAGTTGTCACCCGGTTCAACGGTTCAAGCAGGCAAAAATAGCTTCGTGCAGAAATACAGGGTAAGACTACGTACATAACACCCATTAATGCTTCTTTGCCCAATGCATAGCGGGAACTTAATAGATCGAGTTGCCCTTATTTTTATGCAAAATAAAATATCTCCAAATTGAGTTGTAGATGGGAAAAGTCCACTAGAAGGTACCCACATTGCTAAGGACAATACGTGAGGAATGGTACCTCCGTCCTACTAGACAATACACAAGCAAGCGACATACTCAACAGTCAACACCTACCTTTTCAATTTAGTCCAGGGCGAGAAGCCAAGGTTACTAATTGATTGTTCGCGAAGTAGACAATTTAAATTTAACAAAAGGCTATTCTTCTTGATGGGGAACATTGGAGCAACGGTAAAATTGTTTGTGTAACCTATAGATCACGGGCTAGACATGTGGAATCAGCCACTAATGTTTGGGGTGCGACCCTTCCCCGGATCTTGTATGAACGCGGAATGTTTCGTACACCGGACTGCTCAAAAGGCTACGCTTCTTAGTTAAGGGGATTCCCCTTTTGACATGTGAAGTCTGCAAAAAATATGCATCAGCAAAAATAACTGTACAATCAATTCCAAATTCAATATTTTTTGTGTAATTATGGCCAATATTTTGGCTAGTGGAGTACATCTCACATAAGCATAAGCATGTTTGCAAGAGATTTTGTTGGCAATATTCTTTGGGACCCAAAAATATTGCATTGTGTAGTGGATATCATTTGCCCAAGTTGTATCTTTTCTTTTACAACTAAGAGACCAAGGCTTTTTTGCCTATAAAAGGAAAGGCCATTAGTTCATTTTTAAAACACCAATAAGACTTGAGTCTTCATTTTTAGTTTCTTCTCCTCCTTTAGTAATTGAGAGTATTTTGTAAGAGAATGAGCGTTGGGAAACACTTGTGTGAACCCTTTCTTTGGAGTGATCTTGTGAGGTTATTCTCTTGGGCTATTTAGGACTGATTCCGTCCTACTAGACAATACATAAGCAAGCGACATACTCAACAGTCAACACCTACCTTTTCAATTTAGTCCAGGGCGAGAAGCCAAGGTTACTAATTGATTGTTAGCGAAGTAGACAATTTAAATTTAACAAAAGGCTATTCTTCTTGATGGGAAACATTGGAGCAATGGTAAAATTGTTTGTGTAACCTATAGATCACGGGCTAGACATGTGGAATCAGCCACTAATGTTTGGGGTGCGACCCTTCCCCGGATCTTGTGTGAACGCGGAATGTTTCGTACACCGGACTGCTCAAAAGGCTACGCTTCTTAGTTAAGGGGATTCCCCTTTTCACATGTGAAGTCTGCAAAAAATATGCATCAGCAAAAATAACTGTACAATCAATTCCAAATTCAATATTTTTTATGTAATTATGGCCAATATTTGGCCAGTGGAGTACATCTCACATAAGCATAAGCCTGTTTGCAAGAGATTTTGTTGGCAATATTCTTTGGGACCCAAAAATATTGCATTGTGTAGTGGATATCATTTGCCCAAGTTGTATCTTTTCTTTTACAACTAAGAGACCAAGGCTTTTTTGCCTATAAAAGGAAAGGCCATTAGTTCATTTTTAAAACACCAATAAGACTTGAGTCTTCATTTTTAGTTTCTTCTCCTCCTTTAGTAATTGAGAGTATTTTGTAAGAGAATGAGCGTTGGGAAACACTTGTGTGAACCCTTTCTTTGGAGTGATCTTGTGAGGTTATTCTCTTGGGCTATTTAGGACTGATTCCGTCCTACTAGACAATACATAAGCAAGCGACATACTCAACAGTCAACACCTACCTTTTCAATTTAGTCCAGGGCGAGAAGCCAAGGTTACTAATTGATTGTTAGCGAAGTAGACAATTTAAATTTAACAAAAGGCTATTCTTCTTGATGGGAAACATTGGAGCAATGGTAAAATTGTTTGTGTAACCTATAGATCACGGGCTAGACATGTGGAATCAGCCACTAATGTTTGGGGTGCGACCCTTCCCCGGATCTTGTGTGAACGCGAAATATTTCGTACACCGGACTGCTCAAAAGGCTACGCTTCTTAGTTAAGGGGATTCCCCTTTTCACATGTGAAGTCTGCAAAAAATATGCATCAGCAAAAATAACTGTACAATCAATTCCAAATTCAATATTTTTTATGTAATTATGGCCAATATTTTGGCAAGTGGAGTACATCTCACATAAGCATAAGCCTGTTTGCAAGAGATTTTGTTGGCAATATTCTTTGGGACCCAAAAATATTGCATTGTGTAGTGGATATCATTTGCCCAAGTTGTATCTTTTCTTTTACAACTAAGAGCCCAAGGCTTTTTTGCCTATAAAAGGAAAGGCCATTAGTTCATTTTTAAAACATCAATAAGACTTGAGTCTTCATTTTTAGTTTCTTCTCCTCCTTTAGTAATTGAGAGTATTTTGTAAGAGAATGAGCGTTGGGAAATACTTGTGTGAACCCTTTCTTTGGAGTGATCTTGTGAGGTTATTCTCTTGGGCTATTTAGGACTGATTGGAGTATTTACTCTAATTTTATACTCTTATTGGTATTATGAAATTGCTCCTCTCCATCTGTGGACGTATGTCACCTTGACCAAACCACGTTAAATTTGTGTCTTCTTTATCTTCTTTAAATGTCGTTATTATCAACTTGTATTGTCTTTGTTATTGTCACTATAATATTGTTTGGATAAATTCCGCACTACCCGAGTTCCCGATCCTAACAAATTGGTATCAGAGTCAGATCCAACCAGGTTAGTTTAAATATCCAAAATGACTCTAACAAAGTCTTATGTTGAGAAATTTGGCAAAAGTGCAAACTTCGGAATGTGACAATTAAAGATGGAAGCTATCCTAATTCAGAATGGCGTAGATTTGGCACTGCAAGGAAAGGAGAAGAAGCCGGATAAAATGATGGACGAGGAGTTTGCCGTCATAGACAAAAAGGCAAAAGTGGGCATTATGTTAAATCTCTTAAATGAGGTTTTGCGTTAAGTTGCAGCAGAAAGCTCAGCTAAAGGTGATTATAGGTGAATTTAACTATAATTATGCCCCTAATGAACCACACTTTGTGTTGTTTTAATGTAAATATTGATAACAAAATGCTTTGATTAGTGTCTTTTGTGCTTTGCAGGTTACATGTCACGAGGAGAGGACATTGGAGCAAATTGGAGTCAACTATGGAGATTTGAGGCCAATCACAGTGATATTCATGAACTGCACTGAATGTTAAGCGAGAAGAGAACTGAAGGCAGGCAATCGCGACCGCGGTCGACCGCGGTGCGACCACGATGGAAGGATCTGAATCCAGAAAAATTAGCCGATCGTGGTCCTGCCGCGACCGCGGCAAATCACTAGAAATTCAGGGACTAAAAGTGCAAACACGGGATTTTATTGCCTTGAACCCTATATAAGTAGTAGAATTCCGCCCAAGAGAGGGGGAGACTAGTTTTTGAGCAGCAAATTAGAGAATACTTCATTGTGAGAAGAGATTGAAACAATTAGACCTTCAAATCTTTTTTTTCATCTCTTGCTTTGAGTAGTATGATTTCTATTGGGTTTTTGTCATATTTGAGCATGAGTGGCTAAACACCCATTGTTCTGGGGTTGTGATCATCCATGAATATTGTGTTTCGATATTAATTTGACCTTGATTACAATTTGCTCAATATATGGTTGTTTCTTCAATTCTGTGTTTAATTGCTTAATTGTTTGGCCAGCAATTAGGTTCTATATACTATCTATGCTATGCTTGGGAAAGTCGTGTATAGATTAGAGAAGAGTTGAAGAGAGCGCGATCTTAACCCTCAAGGGGAGCGAATTTGTAGCTAAGGATAGGAATATACCTAGTCACCGTGCTTAATTAGATATCGTAATCTTAATGCATTCTGATAGATTAATTTCATAGGAATATAGGCGTTAATCTATTGAGAATAGGCGAGTAGTGCTTCGGGAGAAGGCTATGAGAACAGCTATCGATTAATTAGCAACCATGAGTGAATTATATGAAAGGGAGAATTAATTAGAATACAATACGAATGGTGAAACAATCACAACCCTGGAATATTTGTCTCTACTGAATACATATCAACATTTTCATTACTTGATAATTAGTTAATTCCTAGAATTATAGTTTAGCATAATTACACTATTGGCTCTTATTTTGGCTTGGTTGAATAACAATTATAGTGAAGTAGTGAGTAGTTTATACAAGTCTCTGTGGGTTCGACAATCCGATTTATCATTATATTACTTGTACGACCACGTATACTTGCGTGTGCGTTTGGGAGCAACAAGCTTTTGGCGTCGTTATCGGGGACTTGAAAATAGACTACTTTCTAGTTTTTACTTTAATTGTTTATTACATCTAGTATAACGTTACTTGATCGTTGTTCTAATCTCAGGAACTCTAATTGAATGCGAAGGGTCAGAATCCAGGACATACTTGACGGCTTTGACACCTAACCTGAGAGGACATTCCACGGGAGGTTAAGGGAAGAAAGGGATACGAACAATATTCAGAACTTCGTTCAATTTCCTGTGAATATGGCAGAGGAACAACACATGGCGGTTCTGGAGGTAGCAATGCCCAGTATTGCTAATGTTACCTCCAGTATCGTGAAACCCAGAATCACTGGGCACTTTGAGCTAAATCAGAGCATGATCCAGCTACTTCATGCAAATGGGCAGTTTATGGGTCTTCCACATGAGGATCCTTAGCAGCACATCTTGAACTTCCTGGATATTAGTGATACTAATATCACTAACAGGGTTACTCCAGATTATGTGAGGCTTACGCTTTTCCCATTTTCTCTGTTAGCTGAAGCAAAGCGATGGCTAAAAACAGAACCGGACAATTCCATTACATCCTTGAATGATTTGGCAAGGAAATTTCTGGCAAGGTTCTTCCCTTCAGGCAAGACTGCTAAGATCAGGAGTGAGATAGTCTCCTTTAAGCAGAAAACCTGCGAGTCTTTGTATTCAGCATGGGAGAGATTTAAGGGGCTACTCAGAGACTGTCCTCATCACAATCAGACAAACGAGGTGCTGGTCCACACGTTCATCGAGAGACTCCATCCCCAAACAAAAATTGTGGTAGATGCAGCAGCTGGAGGTCAGGTATTGGAGAAGAATTATGATGAAACATTTGCTTTGTTGAATAAATTCTCCAAGAGCAATCCAGACTGGCAAGGTGATATGGGAAGGAATGTGGTTCAAAAGTCACTAGGGGTTCTTGAATTAGACGATGTCTCAGCATTGTCATCTCAGATATCGACATTGACTAACCAAGTCAGTCAGATGACCCTGATCATTAATAAGAAACAATCTCAACCATTCCAACAGGTCCAGCCAGTACAACAGGTCCAAGTCTTTTGTGATGTTTGTGGAGAGGGTCACCCGAGTGAATCATGCCCAGCCAATCCAGAGTCCGTCTGCTATGTGGGAAATCAAAATAGAGGGCAGGCCAATCAATATGGGAACAATTATAATCCCAGCTGGAGGAACCACCCAAACTTCTCTTGGGGTGGAAATCAAGGCACTCAGAGTAATTACAGGCCTCCAGCACCTCATGCACCTCAGCAGCATTACAAGCCACCTCAGGCTGAGCAATTAGGTAGCCTAGAGGAAATTATGAAAAGAATGATGAACGACCAACTTGCTTTCAATCAGAAGATGATGGCAGATAACCAAGCCCAGACGGTAGAAATGAGAAATTTGGAACGTCAAGTGGGTCAACTTGCTAGTTCCCAAAATACCCGACCAATAGGGGCCCTCCCAAGTGACACTGAAGCCAATCCTAAGGCTTCTATCAATGATGTATCATTGAGGAATGGGAGGAAATTGGAAGAAGTGCAATCCGAGAAGAGAAAGCAGGTAACTTTTAATGAGGAACCAGCTATTATTAAGCCAACATCTGCCAATCCAAAAGAGTCGGAAAAGCCAGCTGATGAGGCGGTGGCTGAGCAACCCCCACCAGTGGTTGCAAGGCCACCCCCTCCGTTCCCTCAAAGGTTGCAAAAGGTGAAAGATAATGCCGCATACAAAAAGTTCCTTGACCTCTTGAAGCAGGTACAAATCAACATTCCACTAGTAGATATTTTGCAAGAGGTGCCCAAATATGCCAAATTCATCAAGGACATTGTGGCCCACAAAAGAAGGCTGACTGAGTATGAGACCGTGGCACTCACTGAGGAGTGTAGCTCCAGAATTCAGAGCAAGCTACCTCAGAAGTTAAGGGATCCGGGTAGTTTTACTATCCAAATCTCAAATGGTAAGCATGCAGTCGAGCGAGCCTTGTGTGATCTTGGGGAAAGCATTAATATGATGCCACTATCGGTGTTCAGGCAGTTGGGGTTGGGTGAGCCACGCCCAACAACAGTGATTTTACAGTTGGCTGATCGCTCCCTTGCTCATCCTGAGGGAGTGATCGAAGATGTACTAGTACAAGTGGGATCTTTCATATTCCCAGCTGATTTCATTATCCTGGATTATGAGCCTGATCAGGAAGTCCTATTTATTTTGGGGCGTCCTTTCTTAGCTACGGGCAGAGCTATCATCGATGTGTGTGAAGGAAAGATGACAATGCGGGTTGGTGATCGAGTGGAGGTGCTTAATGTCTATAAATCACTCAAATTACCAGTCCACTATGAAGAGATATCCATGATTATTGTGGTGGAAAGCAAGGATGCATTAGTGGTTCCCTACATGTGTCCTGTGGACCCTCTTGAGCAAGTTTTGGTAGGAGGTGAAGAAGATAGTGGAGATGAAACAAGGGGAGAGATTGAGAATGCTCTTAAAATATCCTGCAGTTACATCCACGGGCTAGGGAAATTCGAGGAGTTGAACAAGCATGTCACTCTAACCCCTCCTAAGCTTCTATTGAGGAAGCTCCAAAGCTGGAACTTAAACCTATTCCAGCACATTTGCGCTATGCTTATTTGGGAAACTCTGAAACATTGCCCGTGATCATCTCGTCTAGCCTGACCAAACCACAAGAAGAGAAATTGCTCAGAATACTTCGTGAGCATAAAAAGGCAATAGGGTGGACCATTGCAGATATCAAGGGAATCAGTACCTCATTTTGTATGCACAAAATCTTTATGGAGGAGGTACACCGCCCGAGTGTTGAGCATCAGAGGAGGTTAAATCCCATCATGAAAGAAGTGGTGAAGAAAGAAGTCATAAAATTGCTGGATGCAGGTATCATCTTTCCTATTTCTGACAGTAATTGGGTGAGCCCGGTTCAATGTGTGCCCAAAAAAGGAGGGATGACTGTGATTGAGAATGAGAAGAATGAGCTGATTCCTACCCGCACTATTACAGGATGGAGAGTTTGCATTGACTATCGAAGGCTCAACAAGGCAACCCACAAGGATCACTTCCCTCTCCCCTTCATTGACCAAATATTGGACAGATTAGCTGGACATGAGTATTATTGTTTTCTTGATGGGTACTCCAGATATAATCAAATTGTCATATGCCCAGAGGATCAGGAGAAGACGACGTTTACTTGTCCTTATGGCACCTTCGCCTTCAAGCGAATGCCGTTCGGGTTGTGTAATGCACCAGCCACCTTCCAGAGATGCATGATGGCTATTTTCACTGATATGGTGGAAAAATTCGTGGAGGTGTTCATGGATGACTTCTCGGTCTTTGGGTCATCTTATGATAATTGTTTGACAAATCTGGGCATGGTGTTGGCCCGTTGTGAAGAAACAAATCTGGTCTTAAATTGGGAGAAGTGCCACTTTATGGTGCAGGAAGGCATCATTTTGGGTCATAGAGTGTCAAGGAGTGGCATCGAAGTTGATAAGGCAAAGGTGGAGGCAGTTGAAAGACTACCTCCACCAATTTCTGTTAAGGGTGTCCGGAGTTTCTTGGGACACGCAGGATTTTACAGACGCTTTATTAAAGATTTTTCTAAAATTGCTACTCCTTTGTGCAGGTTGCTGGAAAAAGATGTCAAATTCAATTTTGATGAAGCCTGCCTGAAGGCATTTGAGGAGCTTAATAAGAAATTGGTGGCTGCCCCCATAATTGTTGCACCCGACTGGTCTGAACCATTTGAACTTTTGTGTGATGCAAGTGACCATGCAGTGGGGGTAGTGCTCGGCCAGAGGAGAGACAAGGTGTTTTACTCCATTTACTATGCGAGTAAGACCCTTGATGCTGCACAGCAGAATTACACCACCACTGAAAAGGAGTTGCTAGCTGTGGTGTGGGCCTTTGAAAAATTTCGGGCATACTTGGTGGGAACAAAAGTCATAGTCCACACTGATCATGCAGCAATCAGGTATCTATTTACAAAGAAGGAATCCAAAGCTAGATTGATGCGCTAGGTGTTATTGTTGCAGGAATTTGATGTGGAGATACGAGACCGAAAGGGCATTGAAAACCAAGTAGCGGACCATCTGTCAAGGATGGAAAATCATGACCATATGGAGGAGGGTGGAGAAATCAAAGAAGTGTTTCCTGATGAGCAACTTTTTGCTATAACCCAAGACCTTCCTCCATGGTATGCTGACTTTGTGAATTATCTGGTGAGTGGGGTACTTCCCCCGAAAATGGAATCTGAGGCAAGGAAGAGGTTCTTACATGATGTGAAGTCTTACTACTGGGATGAGCCATACTTGTACAAAGAATGTGGTGACCAGTTGATGAGGAGATGTATTCCTGACAAAGAGGTGGAACTTGTGTTGTATGATTGTCATGCCTCACCCTATGGAGGTCATCATGGTGGCGATAGAACAGCGGCGAAAGTGTTACAATCTGGGTTTTTTTGGCCAACTCTATTCAAGGACGCCCACGCGTTTGTTAAAAAGTGTGACCAGTGCCAGAGAACAGGAACGATCACGAGGAAGCACGAGATGCCCTTGAACAATATCCTAGAGGTAGAGATTTTTTGATGTGTGGGGGATAGATTTTATGGGTACATTCCCAACATCCATAGGTAACAAATACATTCTACTGGCAGTTGACTACCTGTTGAAGTGGGTGGAGGCAATTGCATTGCCAACAAATGATGCCATGGTTGTACCTGCGTTTGTGAAGAAGAACATATTCTCGAGATTTGGGACTCCACGTGCCTTGATTAGTGATGAAGGAACACAATTTTGCAATCGGTTGTTGAATAACTTTTTAGCTAAATATGGAGTCTGTCATCGAGTTGCGACTGCATATCACCCTCAAACAAGTGGACAAGCTGAGGTCTCCAACAGAGAAATAAAGCGAATATTGGAGAAAACGGTGAGTGTGAACAGGAAAGATTGGGCTGCAAAGCTAGATGATGCCTTATGGGCATATAGAACAGCTTACAAAATGCCAATTGGGGCATCACCGTACAAGTTGGCCTATGGGAAGGCGTGTCACTTGACCGTTGAACTCGAACATAAAGCATATTGGGACATCAAAAAGCTAAACATGAACCTTGAAGCCGCGGGTGAGAAACGATTGTTGCAGTTGGATGAATTAGATGAGTTCAGACTGCACTCGTATGAAAATGCCAAACTTTATAAAGAGAAGACCAAGAGGTGGAATGACAAGCATATTAAGCCACGACAATTCGAGCCAGGCCAACAGGTATTGTTATTCAATTCTAGGCTGAGGTTGTTTCCTGGAAAGCTGAAATCGAGATGGTCCGGCCCGTTTGAAGTAATAAGAGTCAGTCCTTACGGTGCGCTTGAGCTGCGAGCTATACATGGTGAAAGAACATTTTTGGTGAATGGACATAGAGTCAAGCATTATTGGGGTGGTGCCATGAATCGTGAGAAGACCAAGGTCGTGCTCGCTAATTAGTGGAGCGAGACTCTGCGTCGTGCCGCGACGTTAAATCAGGCGCTTCATGGGAGGCAACCCATTGATTTTGTACTCGTCGTGCCGCGACATTAAATCAGGAACTTCGTGGGAGGCAACCCATGGCAGTAGTATTTTCTTAACATGATTTTTTTAGTGTGCAGGAAAGTTGTGGAGGGTGTTGAGCAAAAGCCTGGGGCATGGAACAATTCTGGTAAGGTGTAAACGAGGTTAAAACTAAGTAAACTGCAAAATAAAGTTGAAAAGCCTAGGAAGATCGTCACCGCGGAGCGACCGCGGTAGAAACAGCTCTCTGAATCGCGGTGCGACCGCGGCGAAATGCCCCCTCTGAACCGCGGCTCGACCGCGGTGAAAACAGGTCTCTGAACCTCACCGCGACCGCGGTGAGATCTGTCACGCCCAGGTATGTATTTTTGTTTAATTTGTCCTCTCCTTTTTACTTTGTTTTAATTTAAGAACCCCTCCCTCCCTCACCCACTACCCACACGACCCCCATACCTTCTTCTTCTCCCAACCCAACAACTCACTTCCTCTTTCTCTCTTCAACTCCCTCAACCCAAAACCCCCATAAATTCCCCCTTCTTCTTCTTCCTCTTCACCCAAAACATTCTTGTTCTTCCTCCCCCCCCCCCCCCCCCCCCACCCAACAGCAGACCCTCTCTCACTCCTTCCTCCCACTCCACCATTGTTAACCTCTTCAAGTAAGTTTTTCTTATTCTCTTTTTCTTTTTTTGTAATTTTTGCTTTTTAATTAGTTTTTTTTTTGTAGTAAGATCTTGAATATTGTTGGATAATGGTTGTTCCCCACTAAGTTTTGACTTGTTATATGGTGGGTGTGGCCACTTTGGGGTTAATTTGTGAAGTGTGGGGTATGCTGAAGAATGGTACTATCAAGTGTGGGGTAGGGTGGTCCATGAACCATGGGTGTTGAAGAATGTCAAATTTTACTCTATTTTGGGGGCCTATCTGGGTAGTTTGTATTGCTAATTGGGGGACATTACTGTTGTTGGGAGCCTAAGTGGGTCAGTATGTTGGAAGTTGAGGAGATTGTAGTACCAATGGGGCTTGTATGTATGTGTTGACAATGTGGCCCACCTAATGTTGTACATTGGCCACTTTTGGCGAGTTTGATTTGGTTAGTGACCGGCGGGTGGTGAAGTCTGAGTAATCACCCGACTGGCACATTGCTAGGACCACCCTAAGGGTTTTCCCTCTTTGGTTGCAGGTATCATGGCCCCCTGTAAGCGCAGAAACACTGCCAACACATCAGCACCAACCTGGGACGCAACCCATTTTGACTCCCAAGAGGCAGAAGACCGGTTCAACGCTAAGGCTTCCAAAAATTGTGTCGTGGAAGTGCCAATAGACCGGGCAGCCCTGCAATCTGAAAACCCTTCCATGTATGAGGAGATCCGAAGGCGAGGGTTGGACTTCTTATTCGAGGAGCCGGAGGCTGCGAACATAATGATGGTATGGGAGCTTTATGCGAACTGCCCGAAATATATGCTCCGATCAGTCACGGTTAGGGGCAAAGTTGTGGATGCCTCCGTGGAGGCAATTCGTTGGGTCTATAGGATATCGCGGGTCACCGGTGAAGTCGATTACTACCGGGACTACCAATCTCTGGCGGTCAATTGGAACATGTTGATTGAATCTATCTGTCTTGGTGGGCAGCCTACCTCGATGAAGGAAAACATAACTCTCAATTCTAATTCTTTCACCTGGGAAGCCAAGTGCTGGTTCACCGTGATTTGTATCCGTTTCTTGCCCTCCAGCAATACTACTGATGTGAATGGACCGTAGGCTGTGATGGTGTAGTGCTTCGTCAATGGAATGGACTTTGATGTCGCCCAGGTGATTGGGGATGAAATGATGATCAGATCCCCATTACTGACCAAAGGGTTCTACTTTCCCTCCCTGGTCACGAGGTTGTGAAGATTGGCGGATGTGCCCTAACAGCCCGGTGACGGGAAATTGCCGAAGAAGGATGCCTTCAAAGCTGCAAAGATAAATGTGGTCAAGGACGTTGTGGTGCCCATAGAAATTGATGATGATGATGCGGCCCCACCCTCTTCTTCACCACCACGGAGGTCCCATGATGGGACAGGACCCTCTAGGTCCCAATCTGGCGCCGGAATTCCCACCTTGGAGGAGGATGTGGCTCTTTCGCGCACCTCTGTATATAGCCTTCACGTCCGGTTGGATGCGATGTCCAAGCGGCAGGCTAAATCGGAGAGCAGATTTATGGCGTGGTTCCGCGCCGTTTGAAGGGCCTTCAATGTGGACCCAGCCTCCATCTCTGGCTCCGACTGAGCTCCAGGGAAGTTTCCTTACCCCTCTGTACTTTTCTTGTCAATTGTCATGAGGGCATGTCATATTCTTATGTATGGGGTGGAAGACTTGTTTGTTGTTGTTGTATAGTTGTATAGGTTTAATTGATTTGTGTATATACTGTTTTAGTTGTGTTTTGTTGCATCATCGTGGCCCGAAGATGGACACCTTTCAACGGGTCTCTTGAGGGCGTAAGTCGAAATCTAAAATAATAAAAAAATATTGTAGGAGAATCTTCCTGATGACGGACCACTTAGACAGTCTTCTTGAGGGAAGTAGTCTAAAGAAAGGACCAAAAAGATTTTTTTATTTTCTTTTTAAGTAGTGTAGCAATTCCCCCTTAGTTTTTCTTTGATAACGGTTCTTTTCCAAGGGTTTATCTTGAACCGGGTTAGGTATATTTCTTTGTAGTAGTTATTAGGACCCTCTTGGTCTAGAAGGGTAAAGGCAAGAATGCACCCCGCAGTGTACACACCTGAAAACAATCAAAACAAACCCAAGGGTGCGACGCTTAGGCTCACTTGTAGACTCTTGTATTATGCCATAAATTTGCACACTGTGTCTAACTTGAATATGCACTTGAGTGTGTTCATGAACCGATTCGGAATGGATTACGTGCCATGTGTGTGTAAGTGATTACGTTTTATTCTATGTCTGCATATGATACCTAGAACTTTCCTGTGTGTGTACGAAGCGAAATAGAAGTTTGTTTGGTCTTAGAAAGGACATAGGCACTTCTTTGTGAAGCCTACATAAATATATATATATATATATATATATATATATATATATATTCACCTGTAAATAATGTACCATAGTTAACCCCGTTGAGCTTAAAGCATGTTTCTTTGATAACCAAGTAACGAACCATATCCATGTGTTTGAATAGCTCGATTGTTTGAACCCTGTACCCCCTATGAGCACTTGAATTGTTAGAAAATATATAAAAGTCTAAGTGTGGGGTGGTGGTGTGGTTGGGGAGGGGAATCATGGAAATATAATGAAAGGTGCAATAATATAAAAGAAGTGAAGTCAAAAAACAAAAAAAAAGGACAATGAACACACTTAGTCCTTGATATTGAGTGGCATGAAAAAGGTAGTTGCACCTGAGAAAAGTGGGGTGATTATGAAACAAGATGTGGAAAACAAGTGGCTGAGAAAGAAAATTGGGCTTAAAGTGGAAGTAAATGTATTAAAAGTGCTTAGGGAGGTTAGTCACTATACTTAAATATATCCTACCCATCCTTTAGCCTACACTACAACCAAATAAAGACATATTGATCTTAGATTGAATGAACTCGATTAGTAGAGTATTACACTACGGGCAAGCTTATGGCGTATCTGTGTGACATGTGAATGTTCTTTGTTGAGAGTGAGTGAATTCTTTCCATCTAAAGTTCCTGTTATTTCTAATTTTATCATTGTGGAACTTCTCTCAATTGTGTGATGTGAGGGCATGTAATTCAGGAAGAAAAGGTAAGTTTTCACCTCTGTAAAGAGTACTTTGAGAAAGCAAAAGTGTGGCATGGCATGTAGAGTCTTCTTTTGAGGTGTGGTTGTTGCACAACTTGAAGTGTTCCTGTAAAATGCATTGTGTGGCACAAAAAGGGGTAATGCTTGAGAGGATTAGGCCTTAGAGTGTGGTTTAGCTGCTCGAGGACGAGCAAAGGTTTAAGTGTGGGATGTTGATGATAGATGAATTTAACTATAATTATGCCCCTAATGAACCACACTTTGTGTTGTTTTAATGTAAATATTGATAACAAAATGCTCTGACTAGTGTCTTTTGTGCTTTGCAGGTTACATGTCACGAGGAGAGGACATTGGAGCAAATTGGAGTCAACTATGGAGATTTGAGGCCAATCACAGTGATATTCATGAACTGCACTGAATGTTAAGCGAGAAGAGAACTGAAGGCAGGCCATCGCGACCGCGGTGGAAGGATCTGAAGCCAGAAAAATTAGCCGACCGCGGTCCTGCCACGACCGCTGCGAATAACTGGCTCAGGGACTAAAAGTGCAAACACGGGATTTTATTGCCCCGGACCTTATATAAGTAGTAGAATTCCGCCCAAGAGAGGAGGAGACTAGTTTTCGAGCAGCAAATTAAAGAATACTTCATTGTGAGAAGAGATTGAAACAATTAGACCTTCAAATCTTTTTTTTCTTTTCATCTCTTGCTTTGAGTAGTATGATTTCTATTGGGTTTTTGTCATATTTGAGCATGAGTGGATAAACACCCATTGTTCTGGGGTTGTGATTAGCCATGAATATTTGTGTTTCGACATTAATTTGACCTTGATTACAATTCGCTCAATATATGGTTGTTTCTTCAATTTTGTGTTTAATTACTTAATTGTTTGGCCAGCAGTTAGGTTCTATATACTATCTATGCTATGCTTGAGAAAGCCGTGTATAGATTAGAGAAGTGTGGGGTATGTTGAAGAATGGTACTATCAAGTGTGGGGTGGGGTGGTCCATGAACCATGGGTGTTGAAGAATGTCAAATTTTACTCTATTTAGGGGGCATATGTGGGTAGTTTGTATTGCTAATTGGGGGCATTACTGTTGTTGGGGGCCTAAGTGGGTCAGTATGTTGGAAGTTGAGGAGATTGTAGTAACAATGGGGCTTGTATGTATGTGTTGACAATGTGGCCCACCTAATGTTGTACATTGGCCACTTTTGGCGAGTTTGATTTGGTTAGTGACCGGCCAGTCTGGATTTCTCTTGGAGAATTTATTCAACAAAGCAAATATTTCATCATAATTCTTCTCCAATACCTGACCTCCAGCTGCTGCATCTACCATAATTTTTGTTTGGAGATGGAGTCCCTCGATGAACGTGTGGACCAACACCTCATTTGTCTGATTGCAATGAGGACAGTCTCTGAGTAGCCCCTTAAATCTCTCCCATGCTGAATACAAAGACTCGCCTGCTTTCTGCTTAAAGTAGACTATCTCACTCCTTATCTTAGCAGTCTTTCCTGAAGGGAAGAACCTCGCCAGAAATTTCCTTGCCAAATCATTCCAGGATTTAATGAAATTGACCGATTCTGTTTTTAGCCATCGCTTCGCTTCACCCAACAGAGAAAATGGGAAAAGCGTAAGCCTCACATAATCTGGAGTAACCCCGTTAGTGATATAAGTATCACTAATCTCCAGGAAGTTCAAGATGTGCTGTTGAGGATCCTCATGTGGAAGACCCATAAACTGCCCATTTGCATGAAGTAGCTGGATCATGCTCTGCTTTAGCTCAAAGTGCCCAGTGATTATGGGCTTCACGATACTGGAGGTAACATTAGCAATACTGGGCATTGCTACCTCCTGAAGTGCCATGTGTTGTTCTTATGCCATATTCACGGGAAATTGAACGAAGTTCTGAATATTGTTCGTATCCCTTTCTTCCCTTAACCTCCTGTGGAATGTCCTCTCAGGTTCGAGGTCAAAGCCGTCAAGTATGTCGTGGCTTCTGACCCTTCGCATTCAATTAGAGTTCCTGATATTAGAACAACGATCAAGTAACGTTAGACTAGATGTAATAAACAATTAAAGTAAAAACTAGAAAGTAGTCTATTTTCAAGTCCCCGACAACGGCGCCAAAAGCTTGTTGCTCCCAAACGCACACGAAAGTATACGTGGTCGACAAGTAATATAGGATTGTAAGTCCAGATATCGTACCCACTGGGACTTGTGATTAACTATCAACTAACTTAAACCCAAATAATTAATCTGTGGGGTATGCTGAAGAATGGTACTATCAAGTGTGGGGTGGGGTGGTCCATGAACCATGGGTGTTGAAGAATGTCAAATTTTACTCTATTTTGGGGGCCTATGTGGGTAGTTTGTATTGCTAATTGGGGGACATTACTGTTGTTGGGGGCCTAAGTGGGTCAGTATGTTGGAAGTTGAGGAGATTGTAGTAACAATGGGGCTTGTATGTATGTGTTGACAATGTGGCCCACCTAATGTTGTACATTGGCCACTTTTGGCGAGTTTGATTTGGTTGGTGACCGGCCAGTCTGGAGAATTTATTCAACAAAGCAAATATTTCATCATAATTCTTCTCCAATACCTGACCTCCAGCTGCTGCATCTATCATAATTTTTGTTTGGGATGGAGTCCCTTGATGAACGTGTGGACCAACACCTCGTTTGTCTGATTGTGCTGAGGACACTCTCTGAGTAGCCCCTTAAATCTCTCCCATGCTGAATACAAAGACTTGGAGATAGTAAACAACCATTAAGATTTGGAGATTATGTTGCATTTGCTTTTTCAGTTGCACAGGAAACTGAAGAAATTGGAGAACCATCAAAATATTCAGATGCAGTTTCAGGTGTTGACTCAGCCAAGTGGCTGATTGCAGTGAATGAAAAATTGACTCTCTCCACAAGAATAGTACTTTGTCTCTTGTGAAGCCGCAATCAGAAAAAAGATTTGTCGGTTGCAAATGGGTCTTCAAGAAAAAGGATGGCATTCTAAGGGTTGAAGATGCGAGGTACAAGGCACGATTAGTTGCAAAGGGCTATAGTCAGGTACAAGAAGTTGGTTTTAATGATATTTTCTCACATGTTGTTAAAACATAGCTCTATTCGTGTCTTGCTTTCCATATATGAATTGGAATTAGAATAACTTGATGTTAAGACAACTTTCTTACATAACGAACTTGAGGAACAAATATACATGCATCAACCTGAAGGATTTGAAATTGAAGGAAAATAAGATCATGTTTGCTTGTTGAAGAAATTTTTTCACGGATTAAAGCAGTCTCCAAGACAATGGTACAAAAGTTTTGATTCATTTATGTTGGGTCATGGTTATTCGAGGAGCATGTATGATAGTTGCGTTTACTTTCAAAAGTTAAATGGTGGTTCATTGTATACTTATTACTTTATGTTGATGACATGCTCATTGCAGCTAAGGATTTAATAGAAATTCACAATTTAAAAAGTGAATTTGATATGAAAGATTTGGGAGCAGCTAAGAAAATCCTTGGCATGGAGATCAAAAGCGATCGAAAAACCAATAGGTTATTCCTGACCCAGAAGAAGTACTTGGAGAAAGTCTTGCAGGGGTTTGGCATGAAAGATGCTAAACTAGTTAGTACCCCTCTTGCTGTTCATTTTAAGTTATCAGTTGCTCAGTCCCCCCAGTCAGAGGAAGAAGAGAGGTACATGGCATAGGTTCCTTATTCAAGTGCATTCAGTAGTATTATATATGCAATGGTTTTTACACGTTCATATATTTCACAAACAGTGAGCATGGTAAACCGGTATATGGCTTGTCATGGTAAAATAAATTGGAGTATTTTGTAAGAGTGTAGGAAAACACTTGTGTGAACCCTTTATTTGGAGTGATCTTGTGAGGTTATTCTTTTGGGGTATTTGGTACTAATTAGAGTATTTACTCTAATTTTGTACTCTCTTTGTACTCTTGTTGGTATAGTAAAATTGCTCATTTTCACTTGTGACGTAGGTCACCTTGATCAAACCACGTTAAATTTGTGTAATCTTTGTCTTCTTTATCTTCTTTAACTAGTAAATTACCCGCGCTTCGCGCTATGGTGATAGAGTTCGATTGAATTTATGATGCAATCTTTTCCTAACACATAAATATGAAGAATGGTACTCCTTCCGATTTATTTAATTGATTTTTTTGTTGTTTGAACACATATTAAGAAATTTATTTGTGGCATTAATTAATAATAAAATTGACAATATTAACTTTAATTTGTTCATTTAGGTTCTTTACTCCAAGGGAAACTTTAGAAAAAATAAGTTAATTCCTTCTTGATATCTAAATAAAACCCAAATATTTTGGACCACAAAAAAGAGTCAAAAAATCATTAAAATTGACCGGAGGGAGCAGTACTTATGTTTACAAAAATCTACTCAACCGTAATTGAGAACAAACTATTCTATATATTCTTATTTGAAGCACCAACAACACTCAATACTACCAATTTTTACCTACCACAAGAGCTTAATTTTCCAATGATTATACAACCAATTTTTACCTATTTCAAGATCTTAATCTCGTAACAACTTCTTTAGCTTCGGTTATAATGGCTTTCGTATTTGCAGTTTTCCAAGTCAAATCAATAAGTGATATATTAAAGTGGTTATCGAAACCTCTGAATTGTTCTAATAGCCCGAAATGTAAACTTTGGCCTTAAAAAATGTTATTCACATGAAGCTATATGTCAATAAAATCTAAATTCAGACTACCGTTTAACTTTGATCCAACTTGCAAGTCTAAGAGTCTGTATAAGTAAAAACAACTATGTATCAAACAGTATGGCCAATCCGTTGAAGCCAGTTCCACAAAACTCAATAAAAGGAAAAGCTGCGATGACTCTTCATTCATCTAAAAATGTTCATTCCTTTTTGGAATATAGTGGATTCGAAAAAATATGCTAGAAATAGTAAAAGTAGGCAGAATGCATCAATTGATGAAGCAAAACACATCTGATACGGAGATATATTACGTATGAAAATAAAATCAATAAATATACCACAGCCCACAGGTGTAATGCCTCTCAGAGGCTGACTTATTTTTCATTCATACAATTGATATTTATCATAAGCCTACCCTTCCCAAGCTCTACACATGGGCTTATAGTATAAAATGTTAAGTTCACTCAATACACATTGCTTCAAACCAAAAGTCATCGAACATTTGAACCATATGTCGGAGCTCGTCTCATGACCAATCGCCATATGATACGTCCAAAAACATGCTGAAGAAATCACCTTACGAAGATTCAGATAAAGGTAAAAATTCTAGTTATATTAAAGTTGATGCACAAACACTCTTGAAATGTCAAAATAACCTCAAGCATAGAGAAATTACTAACCTTGTCATCCATATTAGTAAGTAGTAACTTTCAGCTTCAAATCCTTGTCTTTTTCTTCATTCTACATAATCTACGAACCAAAACAATAACAACTATAAAGAAGCTCCAAATAGAACTAACCCCTAAAACATAAGACTTCAAGAAACCTTCCACCATACTACCCTTCTTCTGCTCACATGTTTTCCTCATTTCTACTTCAATAACTTCATCTTTCTTCTCACCTTCAACATTTCATTTTTCTGCTTTTCTTCCACAGAATCACACCAACACTCTTCCAAAACTTTCCCCTTTACACTTTCTATTTCTTCAATTTCTCCAAAACCCACATGTAATTTTAAATTTTCCATCTTAAACCCAATTGTTGCCTTCTTTCCCGTTGGTAGTTTATCACATCAAACAACTTCTCGATCTCACATCAAGAATTCCGAATATATAGATACATGAAACGCCAATACAACTAAATGAGATAAGCAAATCACAAAATTAGGGGGAAAAGGAGATTTACCTTTGCGTTTAGCCGGGCTAAAGTTTGAGCTATGGTACATTACTTACTAACCTTCATAATCGAATGTCTTCAGTTTAATTAGATCTAGCTTGTTGAACTCAAAAAATTAAACAAAAAAATTGTGTTCTATGTCACGACCAATCGGATCCATCCATAAATATTACCTGTTTATCAAAGGATTGTTACTTGGGCAAGATCAAAGCAAAACACGACCATATGAGTCTATCAATTGCATACACTGACTTTGATATTCCATGTGAAATCAAATGTAATAGAAATACATCAGATTCAGATCTAGTTGACACGCCTATAATCAATGAATAAATCTAAGAAATAATTAACATACACAATTTTGAAATAGATGGAATCTTGAAGATTTAAACAACCAACCAGATAGGATACCATCAGACGCATACCAAGTAAAAGGTTCTTTATACCACAATAACAAATATTACAGTGGAAGTTAGAAAATTTTCACTGAATAAGAGTGTGAGAGTTGGTTGTTTACCTCAAAAATAGTCTATCTTCAATATGTGAATGGGATTCATAAATATGTGGTGCAACATTGCGGGTGTTAAAACCAAAAGATCTGAAGATCAGATATATTTTGTTAGCGAGATGGACATCAAGTTTATTTTTATTTTTAAAAAGAGTGTCGTAAAAGAATAGTAACTTTTCGGAGACATTGGTTTGATAAGCCTTGTCGATTTTCCTGCCTAATTCCATCAAAACTCCAAATTCATTCAATTGCATAAGGTAAACTAAAACCTTGTTAAAGTCCCCCCACCCCAAATTCCATCAAACTATAAAACCAATCTCCCAATTGAATAATAAAATCTTGTTGAAGTTTGGCTTTTCTGCAAAATTTGACATAACCTCTTTCAGTCGAGTAATATAGGCAACATTTGTTATCCGTACATAAATTTTTTGTTTCACCTACTTCATGTGCTTCTTCTCGTTTTTACTTTTCCGAGGCCCTACTGCACTGTTAAAGAATATAAGAAAAAAAGGAAAAACAAAAACAAAAAGTTAGATAATGACCAGAAGGTGGAAATTCGACCATCTTTATGTATGAACATGCAAATGAATGGGTTGATGAGAAAACATTGAACTCGGATGGAGAAGATGATTGACTTTTATGATGGAGTTTTAGGGACCAAAACTTGGTTTAGAGGAAGCTTTTGTTTGGCAAAAAACATTGTCGTAAGTTATCAAGAAAGAAAAAAGGAAAGGGCTTTTAAACTAAACATGGAAAAATTATAATGAAATTGAGGAAGAAAATTCTTTAGAGAACTAAAATTGATATTAAGAAAGCGCAGATGGAATAGATTAAGGTTTTACCTGCTGAAGTTGTTATTTGCAAGCAGAGAGTAAAAGTCAATTGTTCAATGCTAACTACAATGTAGCTACTTACAATTCCATAGGACTAATCAAATATTTCAGGATTTTCGCTGACGAATTCGATTTCCAGGTGTGCACCGGAGAGAGAGGAAGAGATTGTCGTAGTTGGGGTAAAAAAATCTAGATAGAAAGTGACAAAGAAAATGACTTTTTCAGCAAAGGAAGCGACGGTTTAGCAGGAAAAGCAAGCTTTAACTTTTTAAAACGGTTAATGACTAAATCCATATTTTTATAAGGAAAATAAATGAGAAAATAGATAAATAATTCTTCCAATGTAATAAAATGTCACATCACCTTTCTTAGGTCCCTCAATTATATATATATATATATATATAGATAGATAGATTATTGTTATTATCAACCTGCATTATCTTTGTTGTCATTATAACATCGTTTGGTTAAATTTCGCACGAGTTCCTGCTGCTAATAAATTGAATGTCATAATGGTTTTGGCAAGTTCATGTTAATTTGATCTTAAAGATAATAGCCCACATCTTTATTATTCTTGAAGCTTTAATTTCTATTCACACAAGCAGTGCATATTCCATCTGAGTTCTGACACACAAGAAACAGAGTCAAGCTAGCATATGAATTCCATCGAAAGAGACATAGCGATACGTCATATAAAAAGGGTCAACCAAAATAATTATGTCTCATGTATAAAAGAATATATATTATATTTATCAACTATTATTTAAATTTTCCTAAAAACAAATGAACATATACTTCTTTTAATCCAAAATACCTAGTCACCTAGGGTTATAACAAAGTAGCAAGTACAGAGGAAATAAGAATTAATCCTAGGGGTGGGCATAAAATCCGAAAAACCGAATTCCGAACCGAACCGAATTAATTCGGTATTTCGGGTTCGGTTATTTCGGTATTTCGGTCTAATTCGGTATTAATTTTTTGGTATTTCGGTATTTCGGTTCAGTTTTCGGTATTACAATTTTAAAAATTCGGTATACCGAATATACCGAAATTTTAAGTATATATTTTTTTGGACCCTACCTATACTAACACACCTAGTGTCCAACCCAATGTAATTCCCATTTCCCGTCGCCCCAAGCCCAGCCCAATGTAATTCCTAGTTGGTACTTCTTGTGCTTGTTCTAGACTGCTGTGAATCACAGTGAATGTGATGTAGCGTTTGTAGCGTTTATAGAGCTGTTTCTAAATGCAACAACTTTTGTAGCGTTTTAAAGCATTTTGGGTGTTAGTTCACTTTCTATTATGTTTTAGCATTAGTAATTACTGCATCTTCTTAATTATTATCTACTCTATTATTACTGCATCTTCTTAATTACTAAGCTAGCATATTTTTATAGAGTTCCATCGAAAGATACAGTAATAATAGAGTAGATAATAATTACTAAGCTAGCATATGAATCTCCAAATTAGTTCGTACCAAACATCTTCTTATTATTACAATTTAATATTAATTGTGTATACCAAATATCGTACCAAATTGTGTATTATGTGCTCTTTTGGCGAAGGGTATAAAGATGATATTTGCGTTGGTATTCATAAACCGAATACTTTACCGAAACCGTACCGAACCAAAATAATAAATACCGAACCGTACCGAACTAATTTGGTACGATATTTGGTATACACAATTAATAAACCGAATACCTAATCGAAATTCTTAAATACCGAACTGAAATACCAAATGCCCACCCCTAATTAATCCCCTCACCATCTGGCTTAAGGTTTGTTTCCCATCAAGTAATCACTTTAATTTACATAGTCGAAACTTATTCCATAATACAGAATTCTTAATAAAGTAAAATTTAAACTAAGAATTGGGGGGTGGGTTGGGAGGCCCGCACAAGCGAGTTCTGCAAAGTAGGCAGCGTCAACACTTGGCCAGCCTATAACCCCTCCATAAATTCTTGCGCCACAAAAGTGTTTCAAGAGCGCTGCGGCCGGCTCTCACCGTCCGCTTTGTTTTCCTTACTCATTAGTTTAAGGCAAGTTTTACGGTTGCTACCTCTCCAGCTCTTATACTACTGACATATTTGGTGATGATGTCCTCTTCCTCGATGTGGGACTTTGAATTCTTTGGAGAATCTTTTCTAGCCTTTTTCGTAGACCCAAAAAAAAGACCCCAATTCCATCCACTAATCCACCTAGATGACTAGATCTTACCATTACATCCAATTACCCATCATCACCTACGATAGAGGTCAAGTTCCTCAACATTTCAAACCAATAAATTGTGGAACTAGAGATCTAAAATAATTATTATGAGTTCTATAAAATATAGAAATTGGAATACTACTTTAAAAAGTTAGGAAACCTTTTGTAATTAGGAGGATAAAGCTACTCACCAGTCATTAGTCCGTTATGAATTGATCCAATACAACTTATCTGAGATTAGTTTCTCTAACAATCAAATAAAATTTGCGCATATATTTTGCGCTGAGTTTGGAGTACAAGCATTAAAGAATCTAATTTTCGGTATGAAATTGGACTTTTGTTTATTACAACTACGCAAAAATACACAAAAGTCACTATTTTCATTAATATTAAATATTTGAAGAAATTTTAGTCAAAGGAATAAGCTATTTGATTCCGTACTACTAATAAGTTTAGTAATATCGTATGAAAATGGCACTCAGGGAACATTTGTTTAACTGATTAGTTTTCAGGGAACTTCACTTATATCATCTCCGACCTAACACCATTTTTGACGTCAAATGCTATTTTGCTGTAAGATTTGGTGTTTTGGTGCTCCAACCCAATACAAAATTTGGTGCAACACTATTCACGCACCAAAATGGTATAAGAAATGGTATTGGGTTGGAGCACCAAAACTCTATTCATCAACACCATTACTATTCATCAATATTTTATTATTATCTTTTATTATAATACTTTTAATTTAACATGTTATAAATTTCATAATTACTTATACTTTTTATGTAATATCTTTATAATATTAATTTTACATTTTAATTTTGATGTATAATTTTTATAAATTAATTTCGTATATAATATTTTATATAAAAAAATAAAATATAATTGTATAAAAATACATAACCATCAAGAAAATGATAAGTGTAAATCTTAAATATAATATGTTGTGAGTGACTTATATGGGATGAATATGTGGGAAAGAAAAGAAAGAAAGGTTTTGTTTTATGAAATAAAAAAATTAATTTAAAAAGTATAATATAATATAGAAAAGAGAAGAATAGAAAAGGAGTATTCTTTTTTGGTAGAAAAATAGTGTAATGAGTTGGGAGTTAATTGCACCATTTTGGTGTGAAAAAATAGTGCAAAGGGTTGGAGATGCCCTCAGCGAGCAATTGTCAATAAGGCTTTATTGTATTTCCACTATGAGGTACAAAATTTGCACTGTCATCTTATTACAAACTTGGGGAAGAATGCATTTCCGCCGAAAAAAAGATATAGAAATAGAATACACTTTACATGATGAATACCTCTGTCTGTTCAACTAGAAGGCTACTTACAATGAATCAATCAAAAAAAAGTCCAAAAAATCAAACACATTACATGACATACACACTGATACATTTTGGAAGCAGCCTTTTATCATGGCTTTTTTGACAGCAGTGGTTCTAGCTGAGGGTCAGCACCTTTGGTAAGAAAAGATTCCTGGAAACCTGATTCGAGTTCAGGTTGAGAAAATTCATCTTTCCTTTGATTGAGTAGCCTCTGGAACAAACTTGGTTTGTTTTCTGCCAAAAATTCTTGTGCCTTGGGAAATTCATTTAGTCTCTGAACATGCTGAAGACAAATTTGAACAGCATCGTGAACTCGGACAAAGTACCACTCCTTGCCAATCAGATCAATCACGCCAGCTCTAGCTAGGGTCAGAAGCACTTCGCGGTTGGGATTGGAAATGGCTAACTGCAATATTACACATATTATCACTGTGATAAGTTGCGAAATAAGATATTATACTAGGATACAGAATTCGAGAAGCATGTTTGTGTAATCTGAACCAAAGAGAGACTCTCAACCTGAATGTCTCGTGATTTATATTCCTGGTGGAGCTCTTTCAGAGCTTGAACAGCACTGGAGTCTATATATGTAACAGCTGGAATAGATATGAGAACTGTGATTAGTATGAACAGACAAATGCTTGATATAGTCTACTCAACCCTCAAAACATTTTACTGTTCTTCAGTTTGCACATCAAATACCGGAATATATTAGACAATTGTAAAGACCAAATATAGGAGCTTTAGCACTACTAAAGCATAGCGAAGGAAATAGCAATGGTAAATTTATCAGAATTTTGTCCTTCTGACACAGCCTACATTAGAAAAATGTGCCAACTCTGGAGACTTACGGGCCATCTCTAGGATCACAAAATGAATTCTTGAAACTTCTGGTCCCCGACCTGTAGATTCATCCTTTTCAATTTCGTAATCTCGTAACCTGTGAAAGAAATAAAATACAGATCACAGGGACATGTGGGATATGATTTGCTGAAAGCCTTAACAGTTTAGTGAAGATGTTTCAGAAACACTGAATTCAAGGTAAAAAATTGCTCTCCTTTCAGAAAAATAAAGAAAAAGAAAAAACATCATGTTGTCACCTGTCTTTGATGTAACTGGTGTTGGCAAAGTAAATAGGTGCATCAATTCGAACAATCACAATCCCATTATACGTATATGCTTCGGGGTATTGTTGAGTGTTTCGGTAAATAGTAGTTCCAGGAAGACGCCCCAAGACAGCTGAAAGAAACTCATGTCATCGAAAATAATATTATTTATAAAGCATTGACCAGAAACAAAAGAAATTGAAACTTAGCACCAGTGGTTTAAACATCATAAGTACTTGATTATCTTGTTAACTTGCCAGTAAAGAACTAGAGGAAAAAGAAATGCTTGTAAAACTGAGCGTCACCAGCAAAATGAAAAATATGAAGGAATGAGAAAAACTACCAGATAAAACATTATATTGAGAACAGAAAATTTAGAGGACACCAGGAGGCACCAAAAAATAGCAATGCCAATATGAAGTCAATGATGCAATTACAGGGTAGTGATATGAATAAGCTTAAGAATCGTGCTGCCAACAAGCAGATATTAGTTACTCCCTCCGTTCCAGTTTATGTGAACCTATTCCTTTTTGGTTCGTTCCAAAAAGAATGTCTCCTTTCTAAATTTGGAAACAATTTAACTTAAGCTTACAATTCTACCCTTAATGAGAAGCTTTTAAAATCACACAAAACTCTGGACCCTTTTTGACTTGTTTAGGACCACAAATTCCAAAATTCGTCTTTTTTTCTTAAACTCCGCACTCAGTCAAACAGGTTCACATAAATTGGAACGGAGGGAGTAAATTTAAAAACTCCAAATAAAATTAATATGTCAAATTACATAATATGATCTGCTATGGCATCCGCAGATTTGATGCAAGTACATGGATATTAGACAATTGCAGTAACTCACCAATATGTGGATTTGCTGATTCATGGATAACAAAAGCAAGTGAGACACCAACCTGCAAATAAATGAGACCAAAAAATTGGCAAGCTGAGTTTATCCTTAAGATTATCAAATACTATATTTTTCCAACACAAAGGTTATTGGCCAGTAGTTATTGACCTCTATTGCATATTATCAAGTTCTTTTTCTGGGTAAGGAATTATAGCATGTGCAATGCATGATGTTTTTTTGGTTCCATTATGTGATATAACCAAGGCATTGAACTCCAAGCATTTACTTCAAAATATTTCAATGATCAAGGAGTTAAATTTGAAGCATTTCCTGCAAAATAGTTGCACTAAAGAACTCTATAAAATTATGTAACTAACATGCAGGCCAAGCTCATAGCAAAAGAACAGTTAGCTGAAGAGGACGGATAGTTCTCAATTTCTAGTGTAGGAAAAAACTTCAATTCAACATCCAGAATAAAAAAGTACAATATATTCAGGTCTGGTTAGAGAAAAAAACTAACCCCAACAAGGACACCAATCTCTATGCCAAGCAACAAGGTTGTCATGCAAGTAATACTCCACAACAGAAAATCTTTCTTGTCAACACGCCATAGAAATTTAGCCTCATCGTAATCCACCTGAAAGGAGGAAAAATAGAAACATGAATCTAACTTTGCAATCTAAGCATGAAACTTGCTGCAGTTAAAATTCATTCATCTCCACTTCCAATAATATGCAGAGTTAATTGATCCTAAAACAGTCAGCACTGAAACAAGAATTTCATCTTTTGATGCTTCAAGTTGATAAATATCTTACAGAAATTTGTGCTTAGCGAAAATAGTAAGAAATAAACAAGGAATTTTACAGGAATCATCTAAAACAAATAGAGAAGTGATAACTAAGAGCTGATTCAAGAAATTACAAATGCAAACCATCAAATGATTCTTGACAGCTGAAGGAATATTTCTATCCAGCTTACTATGTTTTACTATATGACTCATATTTCCTGATCATACAGCAATTCTTCCCAGGGAAAATATGAATAGAGTGTCAGGAAGATCAAACAATGAACTGAAAATTCTCCTATAACAATTACTTAAAGAAGCCTTAGTGAAAAGGAAAAGGTAAAGATGCAGGATGTTCTTCCCTTGCTGGTTGGTGATTCGACACCAACCTTCCAAAGCACAGAATGTTAAAATACACACAGAAGGAAGCTATGCCATGATAAACCCAAATGACGCATGATAGAGTAGTTGCTGGTGTATTTAGTTAAATTATGCTGATGTTGTTTAACTTTGACTAAAATTATATCTGTATATAAAAGAGTTACATTCAATAGAATGGCAACCTTAACAACATAAAATGAAACAAATGATTCCCTGGTAGAAGATGGCACACATACCAGTCCAATTACAGCAGATATCACAATCGCAGCCAAGGAACACTGCAACAGCAATACAAATGAATAAAAATCAAGAGCAGTGGAAGAGTTTAAAGTATCATAATTAAGACAGGAAATGGTCAAATGTTGACCACTAAATTGCAAGCATGCAATAATAAGAAGATGTAGGAGCATGCAATAATGAAAAGATCTATGGTACCCCACTTCCTAGATATCTTATAAAGAAAAGCTGTAGAAAGATATGAGTAGCATAAACAGATTAAAAGGATGATTACATCTCTTCTTCTTTTTTTCTGGACATGGTAAACTCCACCCTCAAACCCCCCTACCAGGGAGCCTATTGTTGGCCCTTTCTCGTTTTGCTCCATTGGGAATCGAACCCGCAACCTAATGGCTGGCTGGAGGCGGAGGGTCTTAACAACTAGGCTATCCTCCCTTGTCATAACGATAAATACATCTCATAGAACACATAAGAAATTGAAGCCAAATTAGAGGATAAGAGACTGGAAACACAGCTCAAACAATGTGACAGTTGAAAGTAATCTAGTTACCGACAGTAGGGTGAAAACTTTACACCTTCAAACAATATCCTTTACCTGAGGTATGTATTCAAATACAGGAGTTAAGAATAATAGAGCACATGCCATTATAATTCCCATCACAAGTCCCGATAAGCCAGTTTTTGCTCCACTTTCATGATTTACGGCTGATCTAGAAAAAGAGCCTGCCAGCACATTAGGAAAAGAGAAACTTTGTCAGAAACCAGCTCGGAAAAGTTGTAGAAAGATACAAATGTGGAATTGATCAAGCCACACAATATTCCAACCTCACCTGTTGTGGGGTAAATTGAGAAGAATGAGCCACAAATGTTGGCCAAGCCAAGACCAAATAACTGTTACAATAACAGAACCATAAGAAGTTGTAGTACAAAATTTTCTGATTAGAGCATGACATTTATTGTGGTTATTATACCATGACAAATAAAAAGAGGAGAAGAACGAAATATGAGTAACAAGTCAATGTTTATCATAACTTGTTCAAATCTCACAACAGAGCATAGTTAAATCGGTAAATGAATGAATAGCAGTTCTTGCGAGATCATCAAAAGTCACACACCTCTTGGTTCGAATCCAACTCATATCCATTTTTTGCTGCCAGTGCCTTAGCAATCCCCACTGATTCCTATAAAGTTGGGAAACCGGTATCACCTATCACAAAAGGATTGTCTAACCAAAAGATGAAATCGAAAAGCATGCACAATTATAATAAATGATTAAATTCTTACTTACCAGGATAGCAACACCGGTAATAAGAACTGTAGTAGGGATCAAAGACTTTACATGGTCAAAATGCTTTGGTACAGAAAACTTTGGCAGCCCCTGAGGTATATCACCCACCTAAACCAAAGCATACACATCTTTATTGGAGTGATAACAGTTCTGTCAATTCAGATCATGTAGAGTAACAAATAGGAAAATGTTTTTAAAAAGAACAAGATTGTGCAACAATCATTTCTGTGATGTAGGTTCAATATTTCAACCAAGATCCTATGAACACAGACGACCCTCCCCCCCCCCCCCCCCCCCCCCCCAAACCCAAAACAAAGGTCAATGCAGCAATAGCTCCCTAGAAAAAAACCATAGACGACCCCCTTGAATTCCAATGAAATAATCAGTATAAGCATCAATCCTCCTGACAGTCATATCTATTGCTTTAGATAATACGCAATTAGGACAACATTTGTAGCTGACTAGAGCATTCTCAATTGTTCATGTGGAGTCGAGAATATTGTTTTTAAAGTGAAACTGACAAACATATAAAAACAAGCATCAATGAATGTGTAGCATCAAGATTTTGGTCCTACTGACCCTGCAGGTCAGATATTAATATTAACTTTATGCAACTATCCTTTTCAGTCCATGTGAGGAAAAAAGTGGCAAATGTAAGTTTAATCCAACATTATTGTGTTCTCGCATTAGCTCACATGTAAAAAAAAATTGCTAATCTTAGATTCAATTCCTAAAGTTCAGGTTGAGCTTAATGCATGTCGTTCTCACCAACGAAATTGAAGGTGGATGATAGATTTTCACAAAAGTTGTACCCAGAACAACAGCTGTGAGGGGACCAGCTGCACGCAGAAAACGCAAATTCTTCCTTGTTTTTCCCTGAAGAGAAAACAATTAAAGCACATGAACCTTCATATAACTGATAAAATTAGTATATAATACACATGAAAATGCCGGTAAACTCCTACCAAGTGCTTCATGGTCAGAAGAATAGCTAGCATCAGTGAGCCCATAACAAAAGGAGGCCACGAGAACTACAAAAGGATATCGAGTTAGCCTTTGAAGAAAGAAAAAATATCTTGTAGCAATTAGACAAAGAATCATCTCCGACTTAAGAAAATGAATGGAAACTTTTTTGCCTTTTCCAAAATCTACTCCGGAGAAGGCAATAAGGAAGTTTTGTTGACTTAAAACTGCCTGGAAACAGTTTCAAAATCTCCAACAAAACGATTCCAATCCTTTGACGACATTCAGCACTTATCCCTAACTAACTTATATGACCTCCATGTACTAATTCTTTTAATGAATGTCTTTTGTCTCTACATGATTGAGAAAAATGGCTCTCCAAGTTAATATTATAGAAAATTGCCCATTTATACAACCCGATAAACTTTGACTAAAACTAAAAATCCTCCCCAACAGTACAGTTTTGCAGAACAATCACGTCAAAGTTAAGTAGACAGGTACATCTGATATCGCAGAGAAAATTATAGTCTCTGCAAGTTCAGGCTAACAGTGAATAGCATGTCCGACACATGAAAGAAAAGAAATCAAATTTTCAATTTGCATATTTCACTGTAAATTACTACTAGCATTTAAGTTTCTCTTAGCATGCATAAAATGGAGTAACCTGCAAATGTTTAATTCTGGAAAGTACCTTATCTGCTCCAGCAATTATACTTTTGACTAGAGGTATGATTTTGCTACTCCGTTCTATTTCATAGCCCAAGAAGTACTTTGCTTCAGACAAGGCAATGACAAAAGCAGAGGCGGTTGTAAAGCCAGAAATCACAGAGTGGCTGATGAAACGTATGAGCCATCCAAGCCTATGGATAAGTTGAAATAAGGAGTGAGACGTTTAACAAATTTAGTCAGAAAGATAATGAAGATGCAGCATTTTCAATCAGTTGGAAAGAGAACCAATCAAGGATATAGAACTCGTACCCAAAGGAAACATCAAAAGGCCCATTATTAGCAATCATTATCATTTCCAAGTCTTGCACGGACTGCGTTATTTGCATTATACTCCTCTTAGGAAGAAGTAGGTCTAGGTCAATGCTAAGCATGGTCTTCTTTTTTTTCTTAAGTAATCAAAAAAAATTTAAAGGCTTGCACTAAGCCAGTGCGACAAAAATATAACTACAAATTGTGAAATTCCCCTATTGTGTCTAAAATTGCTTAGCATGTTCTATTTTTACAATCCTCTTTGTTATGAATGATTTCAGTCAGTTGAACAGGAACATGGTGAAAAAATTATCCTAGAAGCTCTGATATTCTTTGTGCGTGTTAAGAGATGATAGACATGGAATCTGCTTATTTCTCACAGTGACTACAATAGAGTATGACAATCTAGAAAATTCAAATTTTAACAAAGTAAGAAAGAACCAAAGCTTAAAGCAGAAATACCTTAAAAGCGCCATTGTGCATTCAAAGATGCCAACCATAAGTGCTAACAATATAGCAAGCTCCGTGTATAACTTGTCCGACGGATCAACTATGCTGCTCAAGACATTAGAGACTAGAAGAGACGTCAATGCAACTGGACCAATTGCAAGCTGACGAGATGACCCAAATATGGTGTAGATAAATATAGGGATGAAGCCAGAATCTGTTTAGCAAAGCTCATATTAAGAAAAGATACAATTTTGAAGATAACCAAGTAAACAGAAGATAAAGATTTTGTTACTTATTAAGAAACAAATGAACATAGCAAGGAAAGATAGGTTCATAAACAACTAGACATTTAAAAAAATTCTGAAAAGGTCATGGAAATTAGTTTATCCACATAGAATTTTCTTTCAGATATGAATGCTAAATTAAGAAAGAAAGAAAACGGTGCTTCAAAGAGGAGGAAAATTTTGCCTTCTTATTCGAAACAAGGAAAATAACCTAAGAACCTAATTCAGAGCTCCATACTTGAATCGAGATTTATTTCGATATCAGCATCAGTTTTTAATGGTCGTTTTGCTAAATCAGAGAAACATATCGAGAACGGTATCTGCTTTACTTTATCAGAATTAACAAAAGAAACATAATGAAATAAATAAGTTCCAACCATGTACTTACAAAGTCCATATATGGGTTGAAGCCCAGCCAGCTTTGCATACGACATAGACTGTTCACGCAACAGAATCAGTTAAAATGAAAATGCATACTATAATTTAATCATTCTCATTGAAAGACCAAAAGTGCCTCCAAAAAGGTACACTTGACAAGCAGTCTAGCATAAGAAGATAGGTCATATAATGCTTAAGACTAAAGGTGAGGACATTTGGTTTAGCCCATTATTGTTTTGCTATTAGCAATTAGTCTAAAGGTTCCAGCGTCTACATACTCATTCCCAATCAAAAACAACTTAAGAAGACAAGTGAGCTGTGAGCCCGACAAGGCCTTCAGTCTATAACGTCATCGATTATAATTTCTTCTTTTTTTTTCGGCGGGGGGGGGCAAGCATCAATTATAACTACTTTGAGCATGTACTACAGATCATAAGAGTAAAAAGAGGACCCGGAGCTGCATATAATCTAAAACTGTGACATTGGTCTTGTGAAATTGGTAACAAAAAACATTTAAGAAACGCGGAGACAGAATTGAATGAACTGACACTGATTGAATTATGCAAATGAAAAGCAGAGATATGCCACTAAATTCATAACTAGAGGCAGATCAAGAATTTAAATGCAGTAATGCATTACTTAATATGTATATTTAGAGAAGTCCTTAAATTATATATATATATATATATATATATATATATATATACACACACACTCTGAACCCGATGCAGTACATGCACCCACAGTTTATAAGCTGGATTAGCCTCTATGTATAGCAAGAAAATGGAGGGGGGGAAAAGTAGTACTCTCTCTGTCCCATTTTATATGATACAATTACTAAGTAAACCGCCTTTTTTTTTAATTACAATTTTTCAAACATATTTTTTAATATATTGAGTTATTACCTATTGTGTCTCATAATAGTACTTTTTACCTAGTTTACAAATCTGTAAACTTTATTTTGAAAAACATGAAAACCTAGACCCTTGTCCCCTGAACTCTAACACATGAAATTGGATGGAGAGAGTGATTAACTAAGCACCCCCAACCTATGAATTCTATAACAATGACTAGGATGAATTTACAGTATTATCAACTTAGCTCACAAATGGTTAAAGTAACAGAGATGACGATTCTGTAAAGGATTTTTATATAGTGACATGAAAATTTTACACCATTAGTGTAACTTAACCAGTTACAGCAGATTACTTACCATTTATTCGAGGTTACATCAATGTTATTAAATAGAGTTACCATCAATTACCTTTAAGTATTACCATCAATATTTTTTGAATCGTCAGTGCATTAAACCTAAGCTCTTCTGTAAGATTCAATTCATAATTTAGTTCAATTCATCAAGTTTTTACACCATCATGTAAATTAACCAAAGGGAAGCCTTGGAGTAACGTTGTCTCCGTGTGACCTATAGGTCACGGGTTCGATCCGTGGAAGCAGCCAAAGCATTAGGGTAGGTTGTCCACATCACGCCCTTTTTGCGCGACCCCTCCCTGGACCCTGCGTGAACTCAGGATGCTTTATGCACCGGGCTGCCCTTTTTCTCTATTTGTGTGTGAACTCAGGATGCTTTATGCACCATGCTGCCCTTTTTCTCTATTTTTTTTCCATGTCATTTAACCGACAGTTTATTCTAGCTTACATTTTAAGAACCTTGATCGTGTAAATTTTTTTATACGCTGTCAGTGTATTAAACAAAACTCTTCTGTAAAATTCAATTCATAAATTGACCAGTAATGAGAAAAGATTATTTTACCTGAGGAACGAGCATGATGCCTACGGTGATACCAGCCATGAGATCAGGTTGCAAGTACTCATTCACTTTATAAGTTCGCATCCAACGAGAACAAGGAAAGAAGAAGTCAATCCACTCAATCCACGTCATCCTTTTCATCCTCGCCTTCCATTTCGATACAATGGACGGCGAAGAAGACGACGACGACGTCGTATTAGTTGAAGGATGTTCCAGCGGGATGATTTTCACCGAGCGGTGGCTACCGGCCGACATAGAAGTAGGAGAAGAAGAGGAAGAAGCAAAATTATCTGCGGAAGTAGCTATAGCCGTGAGGTTTTGGGAGCTAGGAGAGGCGTAGGTTCTGTCCATGGCGGTTGGTTGGGTAGGGGAGCATAAATTAGGAATGCGATCGCGGCGGCGAAGGGCGGCGGAAAGAGGAAAATGTTAGTGGAGTCAGGCGGAAGGTGGGCCCACCGGGGAGTGTCAGAGGACCTGTGGCTGTGTGAGGAAGAAGAAATGGTGATTGGCGGAAAATATTATAACTGTAAATGCCACATGAGGACTGAGGAGAGGGCCACCACTGCCTTATAAAGACTTGAAAGATGACACAAATCTGAATCCTGATTCGGGAATCTCATTCCCTCTATTTTATTCTGTTTTTTCCCGTAACTATTTATTTTAGCTACTCTCAACATTTACATGCTCTTGGATAAATTTTAAGGAAAATTATGCCACACGTCAAATATTTACATTATATTTATCGTTTGTAATTATACTTTTAGGATTGTCATGAACTGAATATGATACATTTAAGAATAAAGAAAATTCTAATAAAGAATGCTCCCTTCCCTTAATCGGCTTTACGGTGTGCCAATCTGACTTATAGCCTGTTTGGTGAAGCTTTTTCGATCCTAAAAGTACTATTTTCAAAGTTGAAGTGTTTTTTTTTCAGAGTTGAAGTGTTTGATCAAGATTTTGGAAGAAAAAAATTATTTTTGAGAAGAAGCAGAAGCAATTTTGGAGAAACATTAAAAATGAGCTTCTCTCCAAAATCACTTTTTTGAAAAGCACTTTTCAGAAAAATATATTAGGAAGCAGGTTTTAAAAGCTTAGCCAAACACTAATTACTGCTCAGAAATACTTTTCAAATTAATGCCAAACACAAACTTCTCACCAAAATTACTTCTGAGAAAAATACTTCTTAAAATAAGTTAATTTTTGTAGCTTGGCCATACATGCTATTAATCAGGAGCCCATAAGAGATATCGGACAACTGTAGAAAACAACACAAAAATGATTTTTATTTTACTTTGAAAGTCACAAAATTTGTACAAAATACACCAGTATGATCAAATTAAGAAATGGTAAAATTTTACAAATTAAAGTAAAAATAAATACTAATACAATAAACTTATAAGAGTTATAAATAATTTTGTACAACAATTATGTAATATTAATCTGGGGCAAACTCTAGATACATTCTGGTCAGTCGAAACTAATTACATCTGTTAGTCAAAGAGTGTATATAATATGTATATATAGAAAATATATTTTATCGGCTATTAATTTTTGAAGTGGTTAAAAATAAAAAATTCAAAAAAATTTTCCTTATTTGCGTGGATCATTCCAGTATTTTATTTTGATTAAAAAGTGCTACCAGCTTTGAATTGATTATTCGATGTTTGGTGAAGATCCACAAAAGAGCTCACTTTATTTTCGTTTCTTTTTTAATACCTGCTTCATGATTCTTATTAAATGAAAAATTCAAATACATAGAGACAAGATGTTTGGTTAAGGTGTATTTTTGTAAACTCTTACATCATTCAAAGACAATCTCATAGGATACACTTGGCAATTAAAAATAGTGTTTACCCTTAAAACGGATAATAATTGAATTTGTATGTGATTTTAAAGATATTTGGATTAATTCAATACAAGTTATCAATGACGTTAGATTAAGCAAATAAAAGACGTAATAAATGGTCAAACCAATGATAAGAGTGATTTCCGAGCTCGGTTAATGGCTTAACGAGGAACCTGCATTCGGTTCCGAGCTTGCACTTGTGAAGAACTTATGAATAAAAGTAAGAACTTTGAATGACTTTTAGAGAAAATAGAAATAAATTGCCTTTCATATGCGTGTTACAATGTCCCTAATGAATAATAAACTTCCCCATTTATATAGAAAGAGAGTTTTACCCTAAGTACAATCCTACGAAATGTAAAAATCTTCCTTTTCGCTAATCACTAATATTCTGTCTATACGGGCCGAGATTCACGTCGTGATATCCGGTTGGGCACGAGCATCACGGGCTTTTGTTAGTCGTGTGCGGTTGTTTGGTAATGCTCTTCGAAGTCTTGGGATTCGAATCGGGTCCGGAGGACGTGGTCCCGATGCACTCGAGGGCAAGGGTTTGCTCGAGCCCCGATACGAGGGGTTCCTCGTTCTAACTCTGATTCCTTACGATCACGTCCCAGCTCCGTTTACCTTACCGGGAAATTGTGGTGCTCAGTGGGCTCGGTTTTACCCGTATACAGATAGTTCCCTCGTTCCTCGGAGAGTAGGCTTGCCGAAACGAGGGGAAACAACAATGTCTCTGGTTCCTTCCTCCGTACGTTACAACGAGGGAGCTAAAACATCCCTTCAGTCACGTTGTTCCGACTTCAGACACGTGTCACTCATCGGTTGGTTTCCCCCGAATGCGAAGCGTAGGTTGTTCCCTATAAAAACTTCCTCCCTTTGTTCTTTTTCTACTTTTCGACTAAATTGTTACCTTCGAGCTTTCCATCCATCATCAAACCTTTTTCCAACCTTTGTATCTTCATCCTTGTTCTTTAATCTTCATAATGATTACCAAATTTTTACCCAGATTTTCTTTAAATCTTCATACTCCGTTCTTCATCTTCGAAACCCGTTTTTCCAAAACTTTCCATTCTTTTCTCGAATTTTCAAACCCTCCCCCATATGACAATGGCCAAAACATCAAAAATCGTTCCTCGACAAGTTCCCTCTTCATCTTCTCAACCGTCCCCCGGTGCTGAAGCGGTTGCCCCTGAAGTAGTTTCCCTCGAAACGGCTTCCTGCGATGTGGTTACTAACAAACCGTCCCCCGAGCCACCTTGGAAAGCGTTCATTCCCGAGGGCTGCTCAATTGCAGATGACTTTAAAGTCAAGAAGCCCTCGTGCGAACTGGACCAGGGCGAAGAAGTATCGAGGTACATATGCGTCGTGATTGAAGACGTCCTTCCCATAGTTCGTGGACTACAATTGGGAGGGCAAGGACGTAGTAGTCCCCTGGCCTGAGGACGTCGTTACTACCCACATGGAGGGGTATTTAAGTGTTTACACTTACCCCTTCACACTGGGCCCGACAGACCCGATCATTTTGGAGTTTTGCAAGAGCTACGAGGTATGCCTCGATAAAATACATCCATCGTTGTGGAGGATCGTGATCCTCCTCCGCTACTTCGTGAACAAGACCGAGTATCGACGGTTCACAATCGACCACCTGCTTCTATTATATAGTCCCCGAATGTTCCAAAGGGGATTGATCAAGTTTACTCGCCAGGCCAACAAGGCCACCTTTTTTAGTATCAACGAAGACCGAGACCGGGGCTGGCAGGGACGCTTTGTCCGAGTGAAAACCAAGGATCTGATCCCCCCCTGAATACATTCCATTCCCTGAAAAGTGGAATGTGGCTCGTAAGTGCAATTTCTCTTTAAACGTCAACATTTTTTTTCTTCAATTTCTTTCTTCTCATTCATTTTTGTGGTTGTGCAGTTGTCGCCCGGGTTCCGAATACGGTTCCCTATCTAAAGGAATAGATAGAGGAATCTGTACTCAGATGTCGTATTTTGAGCGCACATGGCGCGAACCCTTCAAAGGTCGATGGGAGTCCCGTTCTCATGGTAAGGTCTCTTTCTGAATAGCCAATACCACGTCTCTATCTTTTATTACACTAACTCCTCTTCCTTTTTTTTTTATTGCAGGTTTGCCAAAGACCACCGAACTTAGGCCTTTGGAAGGAGACGAGGATGTGCCCCCGTCCGTTGATCCCTCTGTTGCTTCCACGGAGGGAAAGAAGAAAAGGAAGAGAAAACCCACGGGCTCCCCGTTCTTCGAGGTGAAAAACCCAAAGAAAAGAGTGGACCGCAAGCCTAGGAGGGGCTCCAGCTCCCGGACGCCGGATTTCGACTCTCTTCTCCGGCTTAGGACGAGCTAGAGGATGAACCTATTTTTGTTACCCATGGGACGACTTATCCGGGGGACTCAGAGTCATCCGAGGGGGAGAATCGTGAGATCGATCCCCCTCAAACTCAAAAGACCGATGTGGATACCCGGGGTAAAACTCCCCAGGATGACATCTCTACTCCCAAGGAAGCCCACTGTATAATTAAGATCTCGGTGACACTCTCATATACTGTCACGACCCAAATTCCCAACCTTAGGGATCGTGATGGCGCCTAACACCACACTTGCTAGGCAAGCCGATGTTAGAGTTCGCTTAACTATTTCCTTTGATTAAACCATTTAAACATGATAAAATAATTTTAAAATAAACTTACTCTAATGGATTTCAATGCATAATTCCGAATATAAAGAAATAAACAATTAAATAAACCGAGTCACGAACTAATTATATAAATACCTCTAAAACCACCCCAAGATCTGGTTGTCACACCTCCTTTTTCACCGGGTAAGGGTAATAAGGGAGTTTTTCCACTTTAAGTGACA
>ML270987.1:4940-15295 GCA_005239495.1 Nicotiana undulata | reverse complement strand
TTTCAACTCCGCCGTGGCGTACGGCCCGATCCCATAAGAGTGGGGAAAATCACACATCGCTCGCGGAAAGTAAATTGCGAAGCGGTCACATGCACACGCAATATTCTTTTCTTTTCATATTACTTTCCATAAACAAGTTCTTTCGTATTACTTCCCGTAAAACAATTCCTTTTCATATTACCTTTCTTTAAAAGCATTGCCTTTCCATATTATTTTAAATTTCCATAAAATCTCAGAGAAACAAGACTACGTATAACAGGATTTCATAACATATAAAACGTTACAACGAAGAACATAAGGCATGTTGTGGGCCCTAAAACTACCTGACATGGCATAATAGTCGCTACGTATGGACTCTCGCCACCTTGTACGCACGTAGCCCCCAAGACAATTACACACAACATATAGAACACCTATGGGGACAATTTCCTCTTACAAGGTTAGAAAGGGGACTCACCTCGTGTCAAACCTACTTTCCGGGTCAAGAATGCGCCCGAAACTTCTAACTCGTCTCCCAAGGACTCGAAACTATCCACTAGTTACTTAATTATATCAATAAATGCTAAATGAATCAATTCTAATGCATGGAAGTGAGTTTTCTAAAGTCTTTCCCAAAAGTCAAAAATCGAGCCCAGGCCCGCTAGGTCCAAACGCGAAATTTGGACCAAAACCTGATTACCCGTTCGCCCCCGAGCCCGGATATATAAATGATTTTGGAATCCGGCCTCAATTTGAGGTCTAAATTCCCAAATTTCAATATTCTTAGGTTTTACCCAAAATTCGCAATTCCACCATGAAAATCCTAGATTCTAGGATGAAATCTTGTAAAAAGAAGTTAAGGAGTGAAGGAAATGAGCTAGAAATCACTTACCAACGTTTTGGAGAAGAAAGAGTGTTTGGAAAATCGTCTCTTATGTCTTTGGGGTCTTGAAAAATAAAAAATAACTGAATATACCACTTATTTATACTCCTCTCAGCCCCTCCCCCCCCCCACCGCGGTCAGCGAAAAAGGGACCGCGGCCGCGATAGCAAAGTCAAGAAAAACTGAAGAAAACCATGAAACATAACTGCAGTGACATGATTTAGTATGTTGGCCATAACTTTCTCTACAGATGTTCAAATTACGATTTCTCTACTGTTCTAGAAACTAGACACGAAGGGCTACAACTTTTGTTTTCGAATCATCTCAAAATTCCTTGTAGATAAAATGATATAGGCCTCCGAAGTCGGACCAGTGGCCTAGCTCCTCCACCGCGGACCGCAAAAACACGACCGCGGCCGCGGCCGCGAAGCCCCCCACCGCGGACACCACAAAAAGGACCGCGGACCGCGGTGGTGGGTTCAGGAATTTGACTCCTCTGACCTGCAACAACTATATTTTAGCCTAAAGACATCCCGGGACCTACCCGGAACTCACCCGAGCCCTCAGAACTTCAAACCGAGCGTTCCAACAAGTCCCAAATTATCCCACGAACTTGCTCGAGCCTTCGGAACACCCAAAACAACGCTAAAACTCAGAATCACACCTCAAAACCCCTAGAATCAAACTTAAGAACTTTAAGTTCTTGAATTCGCTAGCAATGCGCCGAACCGACCTATACTACTCGGAATGACATCAAATTTTGCAAGCAAGTCATATTCGACATTACGGACCTGCTCAAGTTTCCGGAATCACATTCCGACCCGATATCAAAATTTTCCACTTCCGGTCGGATTCTTCAAAAACCTCCAAATTTCTATCTTTAGCCAAATGACTGACATACGCCCAAGACCGAAATCATCATACGAACCTGCTGGAACCTTCAGATCCTGATTCCGAGGTCGTTTACTCCAAATTCCACTCTTAGCCGATTCTTCCAACTTAAGGTTTCTAAGATGAGAATTCTCTTTCCAAATCCACCCGAACTTCTCGAATTTCAATTCCGACCACACCTACAAGTCATAATACCTGAAACGGAGCTGCTCATGACCTCAAACTGTTGAACGACGCGCTAGAGCTCAATATGACCGGTCGGGTCGTTACACTCAAAGTAACCTCTCGATGCGGAAGATTACTGACCGTGGGAACCTGAACACCCACTGGAAGAACCCTGAATAGCTGGTGGATGGTAAGAGATCTCTGGAATGGCGCTAAAATAGGACCGCACTGAGTACTATGAGAAGGCGGTGGTGCTGGATACGTGGGTCCGCTAGACTAGACCCTCACAAACTGACCATTGCCCCCAGACAGAGCACCATTGAACCCTCCAGAATATCGAGACGACTTGTCCCTATGCGCATGCTCTCGGACCGGCTAACGAATACCCTTGATCCTTTGATCTATCTCCACAACCTGCTCGTAAGGATTCCCCATCTCAGTCTCTCGGCCATAGTGACCTGGATACCATAGTTCAAGCCCATAATAAATCTTTGCACTCTCTCTGCATCAGTGGGGAGTATCATAAGTGCATGGCGAGACAACTTAGAGAATCTCGCCTCATAGTTGGTCACAGACATCTGACCCTACTGGAGCCGCTCGAACTGACCCTGTAACTATTCCCTTTGAGAAGGTGGAATATATCTCTCCAAAAAGAGACGTGTAAACTGGTCCCAAGACAAGGGAGGAGAGCATGTTGGTCTACTCAGAAGATAGTACTGCCACCATCTACGGGCCCTGCCCTCTAGCTGAAAGGTGGTAAAGTCCACCATATGGGACTCCAATACTCTCATGTTGTGCAGTCTATCCCTACAATGATCAATAAAGTCCTGGGGGTCCTCATGTACCTCACCGCCAAAGGCAGGAGGATGTATCCTAGTCCATCTATCCAATAGCTAGCGGCTGGTTTGGGCTCTGGTATAGCCGCTGCAACTGGATGAGCCCCGCCCACGGGTAGTTCACACGGGGTCTGATATACGGTAGTAGCATGCCCTAGAGCCTGAGCGGTAGGGTCTGTGCTTGCCCTACCGCCTGAGATGTGGATGGGTCTGCTGGAAATAAACTAGCCTGCGTCATAGAGTCCATGAACCTTAGCATATAACCCATTACCTCGTGAATCCTGGTGCGGACATGAAATTCGTTGGGGCCGTCTCAACTGCAGGTACCCCACCCTATTCATCAATAACAGGATCCTCCACTAGATCCACTATTGGCACAACTGGAGCAACTCTAAGACGATCTCATCTTCAAGTAGGAGCTGGAGGCCTCCCTCGGCCTCTAGCAATAAGGGGATCAACTCCTCCACGGTCGGGTACATCTGTTGTGCACGTTCTCACCATCTGTGATAGAATAAGAGAAAGATACTTAGCACAACATCAACTGCACGACATGAGATAAAGATAGAGAAGTTTCGTAACACCCTATAGCCTCTCGAAGATAAGTACAGACGACTTTGCACCGATCAGTATGACTCTATTAGACTTACTCATGACTTGTGAGACCTGCGTGAACCTGGTGCTCTGATACCAGGTTGTCACGACCCAATTTACCCAATAGGTTGTAATGGCGCCCAACGTCGCCGCTAGGTAAGGCAACGGTGAACTAGTCATGGATTTGTTATTTTTAATCATTTTGAAGTATTTGATTTTTTAATTAAGAGAATGATTAGTAAGAATTTCTAGAAAAATAAAGCATAAACTAACGAAAGAGTAAATAGAATGAATTTAATACTCAAAACCATAAAGTGCCTACTATAATATTCTCAAAACCGGTGTCACAAGTGTAGCAACTAGTAGAATATACAAAACCTCTTATACTATGGTGTGAAATAAGATAGACAAAAAGTAAATACAAAAGAGTGACTACAAGCGCTGCAGAATGGGCACAGAGAGCAGCTCGCCACTATGCCTCGAGGTAATGGGGGTACGCGCCTGAATGACTGCCAGATGCACCTGCCTCAAATTCTGCACGGCTAGTGCAGACGTGTAGCGTGAGACGTAAATAACATGTACCGAGTAAGTATCTAGTCTAACCTCGAAGAAGTAGTGACGAGGGACCGACATCGACACTTACTATGGGCCAATAAATAAAGTACATAAATTCTAAATAGGCATGGAATACATCAATAGTAATAACGCAATAATGAACAATAAATAGATGGTTCTTTAACTAGATGTCAATTTAAGATCTCCAATTAACACATACTAACTTTAACATATACGATCCATCAAGTAAATTATAAAGTCTCAAGTCATGTAAGTAATATCAAGTGTAATCGGGCTCCGAGCAATATCATGCATGATTTATGCCGAGGTCATACGGTCTGATCCAGAATAATGTGTACACTGCCGAGGTTCGACTTGCACGAACGATAGATGCATCTATTATACCGCTGAGGCGTTCGGCCCGCTCCACAAGAAGAGAGAATACTCTACGAATTCCGATTTAACGGCTTCTACAAGACTAATACACTAGGAGGCACAATTTCTACCAACGGTCAAGCAACCCGCCAAAACTCAAGGTAAATGAAATTCGGTCTTATGAATCCTTCATCAAGTTTCAATATAATTTAAACACTTAAATTAACAAGTAGAGTGCAATTAATACAAGTATTACATGATAGGGTCCTAAAACTACACGGACATAAGCATGATTTGTAGCTACGGACGGACTCTCGTCACTTTGTGCATGCGTAGCACCCATAATTAGTTGCAAACATTAATTTAAAATACCTATGGGGTAAATTACCTCTTACAAGGTTAGGCAATAGACTTACCACGTTCCAAAGTTCACTTTCCGGTGTCCAAACCACTCTAAAAGCCTCAAGTAGGTGTCGAACAATCCAAAATCAGCCAAATATTATATTAATTAATCAATATATACTCAAAAGTCCATAATTTAGCTATTAGAGTAATTATCCAACCCAATTTGGAAGATTCTTATAATTCACCCCCGGGCCCACGTGTCCGGATTCTTGAATATTTGTAATGTAAAGTTACCCATGACTTCCCGAACTCAGATATATCAGTTATTCCAATTTCCACCACCAAATTATGATCAAATCCGAATTTTACCTAAACCCTAGTTTCTTCAAAAAAATCCCACTAATTTTACAAATTTTCCTTGTTTAATCTACCCATAATTCGTGTGTTTAGCTAAAGAATTTATAGGGATTGCTTACCTCTTGATGTTGATGAAACTCCCCCATAAAATGCTCCCTAAATTGCCTGAGACCAAGTGAAAAATGAAGGAAATGAAGCTAAGTCCCGTAATAAAAAACCCTTGCACCAATCTCAGATGTCGCATTTGCGACATCTTGTTAGCAAATGGGATGGTCGCAAATGCGACAAAAGCATCGCAAATGCGAAGAGTGGCAATCTCTGTCAAGGTTGAAGTTGCGACCAAAAACTTTGCAAATGCGAAGATGGGCAGCTTGCAAAAGCGGCAGAAATATTCATAAATGCGAAGCCCTCAATGTTTTCCCCAACCTCGCAAATGTGAATCCCTCCTTGAAAATGCGAACAAAACCTTGCACTTGTGAGACCTAAAGCACGAGACAAGAAACCAGAAAATTGAAGTTCCTCCAACACTCTGAACACGCTCGAAACTCACCTGAGCCCCGGGCTCCACAAAAACATCCACACAAGTCTAGAAACTTCATACAAACTCGCTCGCGCGATCAAAACACCTAAATAACATCTAGAATCAAAAATCGGATGCCAAAACCATGAATTGAATCATGAAACTCAAGATCCTCTAAAAATACTTTCGTGCATCTGATTCCTACCAAATCAACTCGGAATGACGCCAAATTTTGCATACAAGTCATAAATCACTATACGAAACTATTCCTAGGCTCGAAATCCCAAGGGGACATCGAAAACACCAAAACCTACTCCAAACCAAGCTTCAACAACTTGAAAACCTTCAATGCACCAACTTTCAACATTAAGCGCTGGAGCGTTCCCGGGTTATCCGAAACCCGATCCGAATACATGACCAAGTCCATAATCATCATACGTTGACTTAAGTCAAAATTGGCCATTATGGGCCACTATTAAGGAACTAAATGTTCCAATTTCAACCCAAACCCTTCCAAACACGAACCAACCATCCCCGCAAGTCATAAAACTGTGAAGGCACAAACAGGGAGTCTTAATTAGGGGAACGGGGATCTAAAAAGTAATACGACCGGTTGAGTCGTTACATATGGTATTTTGATAAATATTTGTAGATTTTAACTCTAGTTCTTTCTTGAATTCATTTATGGAGTTTTGAATTGTTGCAATTTTATTCACCGGTCATTTAATCGAAAGAGAAATATTTTGGTGATTATATTTGTATTATTTTGTTTGATTTAATTCATTATTCTCTTAAGTAATCAAAAGATCTAGTTGAATTGTTGATTAAATCAAGTTAGGAGAATATTCAAGATGCGTTTTCCTAAAGACTAATTCATTAACGCATGTTTGCATACATTCACAGTGCTTATATTAGTTCACCTCGTAGAGTTAAGATCTAATCGAGTGAGGAGACTTGACTACACGTTTGAGCTAATCATCGAGTGAATTCGTGAGAATCATTGGAACGTTAGAGTGAATTAAACTAGAGTTAAATCTCAAATAGCTATTGTTGATACCAAATTTTTCCCTCATATTTTTATAAATGTCATATATGCTTTAAATATAATTCCTGCATCATCACCAATTTACAAAGAGTCATACAAGTATTTTCTATAATTTTTCATATTTTTTAAAGCTTAAAAATTGATTTTCTTGCATTTAAATTACTTGAATACTTATTTATTACCTTTTCATATTAGTTTGTGATGACCAAACCGTCTAAGTTTATTATTTGTATCCACATATAGGTTCCATAATTTTATATAGTTATATCGGTATGTTTAAGCTATTTACACAATTTAGCAATAATAGCATATATGCTATGCATAATTACATTTTTTTCACATTATTGTGCCAAATATCATTTTTATATTTTTATAATGTTAAAAATATTATTTTAAAGCATTTTACTACATAAATAATATTTTATTATTTTGTTAATTACTTCTTATAAATTATTTTTGATAAATTTTTGTGTATTTACATTATGCCCTAGATTTAATATGAATTTAAGACCAAAAGCAGGCCAAAATATTTGGCCCACTTTATTTTGCCTTCAGCAGCCCAAACCAAAGGCCCTTATTACTCCAACCTTGACGGGACCCGACTGATCCGCCCCATCTCTCTCTTTAAAAATAGAGTCGGTGATCTATCAAGATCAACGGCTCACAACACCTCCCCCTTCTCTCCTTAAATCGCACAACCCCAAACTCTAACCCATTTTTTCCAACAGCCGCCGCTATACCCTCTCAAAACCTCCCCTCACCTCACAAACCCTAGCCGCCACTCGAATTCTTCTCTGAATCCAAATCATCCATGGATTCTTACCATGATTTACTTACCTTTTCCGGATTATACCGCTATTACTTGTGTAAATATGGTGTTACTTAGTACTTGCCCATTTTTGGCAAGTACTAGTCTCTGAATCAAAGGAGATCGGCTTTACTCTCCAAGATTGGAAAATATTCCATCTGTATACGTTCATAGCAAGGCTATGAGGACTCGATTCACCAAGATCTCCAGCCAATTTCTGATCCTAGTCAAACTGGGGTTTACCTAGTTTCTTCTTGTAATCCGATTCTAAATTGATTTTTGCATGTTCTTCTTTCCTTGTTTATGTTCGATTGACTGTATTTACTTATTTGTGTGTTGATTTTTGTTACTATATAGACCCATCTCCCAACTCCCCTATGACAGACATTTTTTCGCAAAAGCTAATACTTTTCTCTTATTCTTTCTTGTCCTATACTATTCAGAGGGTTAATCTTTTGGCCGGTTGAAATCCAACGCCACCGGAATTCAATTCTCGAACCTTTCTCAGTGTGAGAAATTCCCGGGGTTCATTTGAAACCCTTGAAAACTCTGACGCACTGAGATTCCTGTGTTCTACTACTGGTTTTGCTATTGACATTGAAGTGTTGCTGAGATTACTCCTCTTGTTCATCTATAACTAGTAATGTAGCTACGACTCTTGCAATTTCATTTTTTTCTCGTTTGAATTCCTGCTATGTATATTATACCTTTGAGATTTTATGAACCAACGTACTATTGTCATCTTTGAAGCTATTCTTTGAGGCTTTATTCCCTATGGTAATCAAACTTGCCTATCCTGCCTTGGTTCTGTTTCTTCATATGTTTGTTGGCTCTATTGTGTGTGCTCGGATGTTTATCACTGTTGTTTGGTTCGAGTTTAGCATCTTGCCTTGTTTTGTACTCTTAGGATGAGTTGATTCATGCTCAGGACCTGTTAAGGCATTTGTGTGCAACTAATAATGTTCTATATTTAACTCATGATTATGTTATTAGCCTAAGCATGTTTTCCTTGATACTTTTGGATTAATGTGTGCCTCGTGCCTTGTCATGTACCTTTTTGATAAATCCATGCATGTGTTTCAGACCTGGTTAAGTCGTTCATGTCCAACCTACTGAATTCCTAATGTTATATTGGTTAGGTAAAGCCTATCTTCATGCCATTTAAGCTCTAATATATGTTTGGAACTTATGTAATCATCTGCTTTTCAGCACTGTCTGGGACCTTAGGAAACCTCATAACCAGTCTCTCTTCTCCAATATGACCAACTAGTATCAGGTTCAATACTAGCATATCTTGATTCAGAAGATTGACATGTTTCTAGTATTATGATTAGTGTTCAACATGCTAAGATTTTCCTTTTCCATTAAGCATTTACTTGATCATGAGTTTTTCTCTGTTAAGTTGTTTTTTTCATTGATTTTCTATGATGAACATTCTATGTGTTGGCTGTACTTTGTTTGTTTCTTGCCTCAATTTGCTAGACCTTTAACTAAGGTTCCCTAGATTGACTCTGAATCATGCTTCCTTATAGAAACTCTTTAGGATGGTTTACTATCATATGTTGTCAAATAGGTCACTCTCAAACTTGTCACTACAACTATGAGCATAAATTTGCCTTATATGTGTCTTGTATGCCTTCCAACTTAGCATGATTTTGTTTATATACCTTGACCGGAGTTGCTGCTCGTTTCACTTTTAAGAACTGAGTGTTTAAGTTGTTCAATTAATTCTATGAGTCATTTGTTAATCGTTTAGTCAAGTTTGGCATCCATTTGGGTAAGTAAATTATTTATTGGGCCTGGAAGGAGGCCATATGTGTTGTTGGACTCGGTCACAAGATTCAGGGGCACTGTAGTTATTTTCTTGTGAGCTTGTGGTTTGGGCCTGATGCTTTGTCCGGGAGTAGAAAACACGCCTACATGGTCTATGTGTTTTATTTCGTATTTCGTTTAGCATGCCTTATATGTTATTTAGTGTGTTGCAAACCAATAGAAATCATGCCTATATGAATCACACACACACTTCACTTAACTTGTCAAACATGTTGGCTCAAGTAATTGCTACGCTTGTTTCCATGTGCACTACTAAACGCTTTAGATAGCTTGCCTATATGATACAATAACACATGTTTTGCTAATGTCCATTTAGATACCATGTCTACAATGTTTAAATTAATCAATCAATCAACTGCTTCTATTGCTCTTAGAACGCTGCTTCTTTAGATATCATGACTATAGGATCTTAATCAAATAATCAATTACTTTGTTACTTCATCGCATTGTCACCCTTAGATGATATGCCTATAGGGATAAAGAATATAAAATCAATTTCAGTTGGAAACTACATGAAATCCTGCCTATAGGACATTGTCACCTACCTAAGAAACATGTATGTAAAATCAACATTAGTAATTCAGAGTTCTCGGATCGTTTCATTGCCTCATTACGCAGATAACTAGAGATCATGCCTACAGGTTTGTAATGCCTTCAATTTGCAAAATTCGTTAGCCTAAAGTTGCAATGCTGCTTGTACACTGCTGGAAATCAGAATCACCTAGACATTATGCTTATATGACTTAACGGCTATAATGCGTCTTAATCCTGAAAACTATCTATTGCTGAATCTACCCGTGTACTTGTTTTGTTTATGTCTGGAGGCTAACTTGGGCCTCTAATTGTCTTTATGCGAAGTCTTGATTGTTTTGATGTCGCCTAGTTTTCTCATTTTGAGCAACCTAAGGAAAGTCTAGAACCACCCAAATAGAGGTTCAAATCCTCTTGGACCATAGGCATGGGACGGGTAATGCACGCATAGGGTCCAATTTAGAATTGAATTAGAGCGCCTTTAGGTAAACAATTTCAACATAGTAACTGGGTAGCAGAAGATTATAGTTTGTGCCCGCTGAATAATATAAGCAACCCCTACCTTAAGGGGTTGCGAAGTATTATTTATGTTGTACGGGGTGATCCTTTAGGCTAAAAAACTTAGGAATCTCCCCCCCCCC